>JAQFZA010000073.1:0-77861 GCA_034695115.1 Desoria olivacea | reverse complement strand
GACCGTTCTCTCTTTCCCTCCGAAGGACAAACCAGATTACTTGTTATAAACTTATTTCTACATAACATATTATTATTGCATACATAATCTTTCAATTACATGAAGTCATCAAGCTGAGTATTTTCTTACATTCCTGTGCTGCGACATAACTTTAAAATTAAGAAATAAAGACTTGAAATGTTATCTCAGTTTTACACTTTATTCATTCGAGAGGAATATGATAAATTATTACAAAGGAGAAAGTAGTTTTTGCAGAATGATATAAGTTTCAAGCGAAATCTTTGTTCAGGGATATTGGGCAAGAGCGAAACCAGTGAGGATCTTCTCAGTTATAATATCGAATCTATTTCAGCTGCTAGATAACCCAGCTGGAAGAGGGGGCATGGATCACCGATGTATTTTTACGATCTTTTCAGTCAGCTTAACTTAACTCGACTTAGAGTATCACTGTGAACGTATTCGTATTATTTGTATTTCATTACAGTCCTTACTTCTTGACCCCAGAATTATTTTTGGACATTCTGTGGTCAACAATTGCAGATTAAGAATAAAGTATAATGACCTTTAAAAGCACTATTACCTTAAAGGTAAAACGCGACAGATTTAGGCAAGTACAGTTAATCAAAACCTGCGAACATTCATGAAGAACAATTAGAATAAGTAAAAAGCTAGTCCTTGTATTCTATTCCACTCGTAACTTTCCCGTTTTTTCGGACTAACTTAAGTAGATAGTAAATTAGATAGCAGAGGATGTTGATTCAAAGTTATGATGCTTTATCAGAATCCAGAAATACTAAAGACTACATAACAGAAAAAACAGAACTAAGGATTTGCAGACTGTGTGAGAATTAAGAGCTAGTATTGATAGGATGAATGAGTGAGAAGGTGTAGAAATTGTGCTTTCGGGCTGAGGAAATGACACAACATGCTGTAGGAACGAAAGTTTATGGATTTCCTTAGGGAATTTCTTTGTCTTATTTATCCCCAACGCCACATTATCCGTCGCACAAAGTACCAACTTCAAGTCGAAAGCTAAAGATAAGTGTAGACTTTCGAGTGTTTTTTAAAACAAATCCTAGAAAAACATGCCGAGTAGGAAATCACAATCCCCAATCACTATATCCCACGTATCTCTCTTCAGACACGATGACAATCAGTTTCCCCGAAAGAATTAAACAGAGGACACAGAAGTGTACGGAGGCAGCCAGAGTACGGAAATCCTGTTGTCGACAGCCTTATTATTCTGAATTCAAATTGGCCCTGTCTGTCGAATTTAGTTTGTTGACGATGGAAACTCGTACTTCTTTGCCAACATGCCAGCTTCATAATATGTACAAGTCCCATGTCCGTCTTTAAATCGTTGGACGTTGGAATAAGATGTTTCTCCAGAATCTTCTACCAAAAATCCTCTTGCTTTTCTACTTCAACTCTTCCGTTATTTCAGATTGTAATTAGGGCAGATGGTGAGAAAATGTGAGATTATCATGGCTTGCAAATTTTCAGACACATTATTAAAGTGTCCCCTTTGCTACTGGAACTGAATCATTGTGTGTAACTCATTGTATGAAACCATAAAAGGTGGTACGAAGCAACAGGGTGTGGAAGATGGATTATGACCACGTTTTCCTATCATTCTTCTGCCTCTTCATGCAACGAGAGTAAAAGTGTCTACTACTAAGCCTTTCTTCCCCTTACAATGCATTGTTACATTTTCCCTTGTAGTAATAACACGAGGATACATTTACCGACCTATGCCTTGGATGGTGTGAAGTTTTTATTTTTATCCCATAGCCAATAAGACCAGGAAGCTAAGCCAGTACAGATGACGTAAATTTGTAGACTTCACGAAGTAGCCTCGGCAGTATGCATTGTGTAAAAGCTGTAGACGGTGATCGACCTAAGGGCTGAGGGCCAGACAGCCGTTGAGAAATAATGGATGATGATACATACGAGTTTTAAATCCGCTCCCTTCCAATTTCCAGGTCGAATTGCAAAAGGCTAAAGGGTCTTCAAGTCTCAGATCTCTTTTTTGAACATTAAAACTCGGTGCTTACTTTTAGATATGAGATCTTATTATTATTTTACGAAGGAATGGAAGATGGTGATCTTTTTTCCTTGTTTGGCCTTTGGACTCTATTGTGAATTGGTGATATACAGTAGAGAAGGATAATGGTCATAATGGATACAGTTTGCCCAACTGGGCTGGTTTGGTGGTGTTATTCATCTGGAAATCTAGATCAGAAGTCTCCCATTCATTCTTCTGCCTCCATTGACAATGGAAAGATGCAAAGGGAGACGATCCTGTAATATTATCCCACAGGGTCAATAATGGAGAGCTTTTTTGCAAGAAATTTCTTCTATTGTTCTTTTTCCTTCGTGTTGAGAAAACCTTCTGTGTTCACTAGGCTGCTTTTACTTGGGTTACTTCTCCTTGTTTGTTCAGCCGTATTCTGTATGAACGTGAAGTACTAAAATTTATCCTTTCTGTAACTTTGCTTAGCTACAAATTGTATCCTATCCATTGCATAATTCAATATACTCCAAGGTTTCACTCCATACAAATAAGACTGACATGATATTTGTTACATTTTAAATTCGCTAGCAAAATTCACGCGAAATATTCATTCTTAACGAAATTCATCTAAACTTGATTGGAATTGAAAATCTGAGATTTGTCTACAAGGTTTTTAACTTCATAATGATCATAATTGGAAATCAAATTACTTTCATGCAGAAAATATAGGCTCTGGCTCTGCTGGTACTTAAATGTAATAAGTAAGCGATCTAACTGTAGTTGGGTTGAGCAACTTGCAACACTCATAATAAAAACCTATCCTTGTTGTTTGAAAGTAATTTATTTATGGCTAATATCTACTTACAAAATACAACTGACGATAATGAATGAACGACCTTGTACATGTAGCATATAAACTCTTAACAATAAAAGTATGTTTCCAATTCCTTCTATCCATGATACATATACGTAGGTAATTGATTTATACATGATTAGATAGTACAGTATGAAGTTTTAAATCGTACAAACCTGCTGATTTAATATTTCTTTAGCTGTGGATACCATACCCGTTATACAATTATCTAAGATCGAAGGCTTCCAAGGATCTGTCCTAGTTATTAAAAGCCTCGTAATTGTGAGCTGGGACTGGTTGAAGGTGGATTAAGTGAGGGTTAGTTTTAAAATGTTGAAATCGGGACGGATGGTTGACATGGTAAAGACGGACGGATGAAGAAGTGTAAGATGAATCTATCTCATCGTCATCATCGTCATCTCCCCTTCCTTTATTTTCTTTCTTTTGCACGAAATGATTGTGAGCCAGTTGGGTCGTTTCTATTTAATGTATTGTATGTATGTGTGCTAGGAGAATATGTGTACCAGTGGTCCATTCTATTACTGAATCTCCGGCTTTTCTCCATCCCGATCTCCCCGTATTCTATTATTCTGAATTGCATTCCCTCAAATGCTACATACTAGGTAAGGGTATGTTGGTCCCAAGGAAAACCGTATGCACTTAATATATGGGCTTGATGTCTTATAATCTTATAAGAAGAGGAATATGAATGTGTAGATTTTGTTCCTCATAATCCAACAAATACTGGTAGCTGACTGTTAGTTATGGGATGTTATGTGTTGTTATGTTGTATTATGTGATCAGATCTCTGTTCACTCTTCTGGTCTGGACTTGCTGGAACTTAGGATGTCTACTTCGTTTTTGAACTTGTATTGCCCACTTTGTTTCCTTATGCTGTCCCCACTTATAAACATACGAGTCTTGGTTCATTCTTATTTCTGGGAGTGAAGAGTCCTGTAGGTGATTCCCCAGTTTATTATTGTCATATAACCTCATCATAATCCAAGTCTTTTCATCGGTGTCACAAAATCATCATCGTCATCCTCTTCATTATCGAAGTCATCAACATCATACTCCTCCTTTCTGTAATAACCACCGTAGTAGTACAAAGCCCCTATCATTGTGCCGGAATTGATACACAGATAGTTGAACACTTGAATCTAATACAAAATCGCAAGGGTGCATCCGTTGGACTGAACCGTACGTTTTTATCGTAAAAGATATTTGGTATTCTGTTGTCAAAAAACTACAGGAGTAACAATAGTAAGTGTACAATTTGGAACTGTACCCGCAGTATCCACCTAGCTAATCTGGATATCAAAGAAATGACTCCACGAGAAGTGACGGTGTAATATGGATTAGGGATCGAATTCATGTATCCAGAGAGTAATTGACATTGTTGATTGAGTCTGCCGGACGAGGTTTGAATGCTCTAGGGATGCTCATTAATTTTTAATGACGTGATTTTTATTCTGGTGGACACGTAAAATGATGAAATCTCCCTTAAAGAGGATGGGGTTGAATGGTTGAGACTTATTGCATTGAGAAATAACAGATTTCTCCGGAAACTAAACCGACATAAATCCATGCAAACCGTTGTTTGTGCAGTCATCAAATCATCTTGATAACCATCAACCGTCAGACTGAAATGAAATACTATTATGTACCTATTTTCTACGTACATTCATAAGTACAACCTTGTTTAAGTGAATAGCAACTTGTTAATCCGAAGTACTGGTTTCCCTGTAAGATAAATACGTTAAGCGAAGCTTGGAAGGAAGTAAGGAAGGAAGTGCTTGAGAAGTTTAGTGTCTGAGTTAAGGAATGTGACTTAAACTTTGGTGTGTTTTCTGCCACAAAATGTTCCAATTGTTTGTTGTGACAAGTTGATGGCTGTGGAGAAGAACCCTTTGTTTCCCCAAGTGAGATTATCATCAGTTCAACCGTTCAAAGTTCCACTCTCAAGTGACGCGTCGAGGAGAAAAACGAGCCATTTGTAAATGCTTTCTTCCTCAAGAAGACAGATACAGTTTAAAGATTTTAAAGATCCTAAAGATCAACCCATCCATCCAGTTCTCCATATGTGTGTGTGTATGTGTCCTCCTCCCATCATCACTTGACTTGCATTATTAGACCTTATGCTATATGACTTCTACTCGGATTTGTACTTTTTACACCGATTTTCAGCATTCTTTTGCACTCTTCTGCATTATTCTACATACAGATACATACTGGTAGTAGAACACATAAAGTGTGCTGTGCGTCCTGTTTCCCCAACATCCTACATTCAAGAAGACTAAACAGACCCTGGACGAGTTTATCATTAACACCGATCTACTTCCTGGCTCATGTAACCAAAAGTTATTGTTTTTCTTTCCCTACTTATTCCACTTCTTTCTCCCCTTGTGTAAATTAGAGAATAGGTTGTTCCTCCAATTCTGGCCAAGGTGCTAACAAGTTAATTGCTCAAGTTCATTCTCAGTGGATCATTGCACCAACATGATAAAATATATTCAATGATACATGCATCGTTAAAGAAATATAACCAGAATTTGATAGCTAATTATAGTAACAAGTGCAAATTGGCCAGAATTCATTCGCTTTCTTTGAGAGATTGTATGGAATTTCGGTGTCAGAGGTGGTAATGTCAATTTCAAGACTCATTTCCCTAAGAATTCTTTTCTTGAACTGTTGTCTCGGTGAATTTTTTGGGTTGGATTCCATAATACGGGGTAGCTGATGTTGGTATGTAGTAGGCTTGAAGGTTGGGACGATGGACGATCTATTTTCACTGAGCTTAGCAGAAAGATAAGGTGTCGCATTTTTACCATGTCTGACTGACTTTGGTTGTGAAATGCGACTTTTGTCAGCCGTTCTCATCTGTCAAACTCTCGCCACTTATTCTAAGGAGAGAGGAACAGCTTTACTCCGTCTTAAGTTCTTATTCTCACTGAATCCCACCCACGCATGCAGAGACATTTAAGACACACAATTGTAGCATGCATAGATTTACGACGGTTCTGGCAAAAAATTCATCTGTTCCTTAATTCCTTTACTGGTTTTGGTTCTGGTTTGCGCATTTCTCTTAAAATCCAAACCTAAAAAAAATCTATTAAGGATGTTAGTGTTAAAGCATAAAAAAGTCCCTGCTTAAACTTCTTTGTATCTTACATAGTGTAGAGGCAGAATAGGCAGCAAGCCCAAAACTTGACCTCAAACTGCACATCGATTTAAGTGCCGGTTTCTCCATGCAGTTTCTAGAAAAGGAAGAGCTGATGACGGTATAGGTTTCGCAGGAAGGGTGAAATCTCAAAGGTGAAGGAAGAGCCTTTTGCTTTTTGTAAAATTTACAATGACGATAATAATATGGGACTGGTGACGTTTATGATATAAAACTGCAAATGAGCTGAGTCCATGTGCTAAACCTTTGGAGTTCTATTGTCTCATTTAGTTAGGGGAAGGGTTCTCACAACCAGAGGAGCCTTTATTGTTTGACAAAGATTCCTTTTAAAAAACCTCCTCAGGGGGATGATAAAGGGAAAGAGGGCAAATCGGATAGAGTATAGGAACTACAAATACAACAGACTCACTGTCTGCCATGGTTAATAAGGTCACAGAGTGTGGGAATCCAGGTGCCTATTTCACATTAGAAAAGTAGCAGGGTCTCCTCAAGCTATTATCATTATTATTGGATACAGCTCAGTCAACCAAAGGAACCAGCCTCGATCTTCAATGCTTGGAATGAACACACATCACATCGCATACATATAAGATCACATGAGATGACGAAAGAGCAAGTTCACGTTTTTTTTGTCCACGGGATTTCGCCGACATTCGGTATTGTTCATGTCCGATTGTATAAGGCCACTAGTTTGATGCTCATCATACTACCGACTATTGAGAGCCTTCAGTCTTAATAGTTGATAGTGATGCTGATAGTAAGGATGATGATGATGAAGATGATGGTTAAGGTTTTGAATATATGCTAGGTATGTACCTTTAGGATTCCCAGATCTGCTCTTGTCTTCTGTCCCTTTTGTCCTGACAGATTGTATTATTCTATGAGGTAATATGCGTTTTTATCCCCTGGCATGGTAATCTTATATGTGTCGGAGATTTTAGATATAAAAATAATTCAATGCCGTTTTCAAAGTATTTTTGTCTCTCTGCTACTTCTGTTGTCTTTTCCTCCCTTCGGGTATTGTTCTGGAACTTTGAGTCCCACAAGGAATAAGAAATGGGATTTTCACCCTCGGATTACTTGGAACTTATGGACTTGGAATGCTGGAGTGGAAGCAGGAACACAATGTTTAATATTTCTCATGCGATATGATAATTGGAGGGTATTGTGGGACCCTTTTTCGGATCAATTCTTATCCCTTCTCCTGTTGCATCTCTCCAAGTAGATTCGTAGTTAGATAGGGCAACGTTTTTTCAGTTTAAAAGAGACACTGCTCTTCTTCATCTGCTCGTTACATTTTTTAGAGCTAATACTAATGATCACCTTCGTTGAAATGGTTATTTAATTCTTTTGTCCTGGTATTAAGCTGTCCTGGTATGTATTTTGATTTGACATATCAGCCGAAGATTTTCAGCTTGTCAAAAGAAACTCTGCTGTATTTCCACAAATCTTTGACAGCTAATAATTGTTGGAATTTTAAATATGTATTTTATTTGTTGAATTAAAAACAGTACAACATTCTGACGAGATTTGTCGTCAACATAAAAATTGCTGATGCAAGTAAAAGTGAAATAAAAATGTTGTAATCCCCTATAAGATGTCTTAGTTAAGCTACGTCTACCACAAGAGAAGCGGACGGATGCAGGGAGTCCGATTTGTCACAGAAATGCCCAAATCCGTAATTTCAGAAGTTGCTCTTGAGACATTTGAGGTAAAAAATGAGTAAAGGGTGAAAGAGTCGTAAAAGTTTCATTTAAAAATTTGAAATTTAAGTCAGCAAAGCAAATTTGTAAAACGTCAGGACAAATTAGAGAAGGAAGGAAGGGATGAAAAGGCCGTAAAGAAGCCAACCTTAGATTTGGTACTCTTGTCTCTCGGTGTGGTTGGTGAAGTTGTCGTCTTATTACGGGAGTGACATTATTTCTGCAATGGTTAAAAAAGCCAGCCTTACACCCTCACTCCCGGGTGGCATGTAACACAAGCCTGCATATAAAATGTCAAAAAAGTCCCGTCTCTTGTCTTCGCAACGAATTCATTATTTGCACCCAACCGGAGATATTCCCCTCTGGGTGACAAGTGGAAGTGTTTAAGAAATTAGCTAGAGCTATGCATCCAAGCTTGTTCTCTGTATCTTGACTTTTGAACAATTTTAACTGACTGTGGTGTAAATTATGAGTATTTCTGAGTGATTTAAATCTTCTGTTTTCTGGCCTAACTTATTCGATTTCAATACTATAACCCTTTTAAACCGATTTTTATGGCTTATTATTCCATTCCATGAGGGCCTCTCTGTTTTCTCAGGATTCGGTAGATGTGCACCAATACGTTTCCAATTTTCTTTCCAGTGTTTCTTCACCACAATATCTAAAAAGTGATGTGACCGCATGTTTGCGTCAATACCATCTTTAAATTGAACATTTCTATCCCACCTGGAATTCTGGAAAAATTAAAAGACACGATTTAGCTTATATGTGGATTGAATGGACATGGAATAATTATAAGAGATTTTCTTGAAATTTGTTCTTGCATGGGTTTAAGAATAACGTATTTTTTACTGTGCAAGGAGCCGAAACGAACAATAGCCCCATTGAATAGGATGAGCAATTGATGTAGATAGAGATATAAATTTACATTGCTAAAATAATGCTTTCAAGTATGCATTACAAGCCATTAAGTGGATTGGGAGAAGGTCGCGAGGCTGAGATGAGCTGAAGTCCGTAAATTCCATGTAGAATTGGATTGGATGTGGTAATTACCACATGGAGTGGGAAATCTGGGATATCCTTCTAACAGAAACCCTTTGGGTCCAGACTGATTGAATAAAGAGATTGGATCGGTTCATCTTCTTGAAGCCAAGCCAATAATAGTATGGATGGACGGATGTGTAACCCTTTTAATCAAATAATAATTCCTCCTTTAGTTGTTTACTATTATTGCCCATTGTCCAGGAAAAAAGTCCTTCTTTGCCAGCCAGTTCTCATCCTTTATTCTCCAATTGAACCCCTTCATCGGACAAAAGGAGGAACGGCTTCGGATGTTGATCGGATCATTATCAACTCTAATTCCAGTTGCTTTTCATTATTTGCTGTATTATTGTTATCTCCTTCTCCACTCTGCTCCTTTAGCTTTATTACAATACGCAGTCTACCCTCTTTTTACGATTGTTTGTTACACAAGAGCTGCATCAGCTTGTCAGCCTGTTTGATCTGATTTCGTAGAGGATAACTGACAAATAAATCCTACAACTCCTTGTCTTCCTTATCTGATCGTTTCCCTAAATTAATTTCTTTTTAATTTTAGATCCAAAGCTGGGAAAAGATCCCACACTGTAATTATAATCCCTCTTAGTTAAACATGTCCCTATGGCTTCTCTGCTCTGTTGTACTACACATGGTAATTACATATGCTGTACAATGGAAAGTTGAAAGTATGTAAATAGAAAGCTTTTTTTTCTTCAATCTGATAATTGATGACAGTGTCGAAAGTGAGTTTGGGCGTTGGAGGCTCCGGATGTTAAAGGGAGGCCATGAAGTCAAAGACACAATTTAAAAAATCTTCAGGAAAGAATTTCTTGCATTATCCAACGATATATTATTATTAAGTATGAGTATGGAGATCTTTTAAAACCCGCACATTCTTTCCATTAAAAAGAGGCATACAGAACATCTGTGATGCATCGCGTTTCATTTATTATATTATATACGAATTCCATAGGATTGAGTCCCCATTATCCTTAATACAGTTTAGACTGTTTTCCTTCTCTCTCCTTCTTGTGGTTGTGTATATTCCATATATACGCATGCACTAATTATGAATATGAATGAGTATGAGATGAGAACGTATGGGTTCAAAGTATTTTTCAAAGTTAATTTAAAGATATGCGTATACGATAGTTGTAGATGTAGCTTGTTGTAGGAATATGCATGAGGAGATATGATGTCATTGTGAATTGTAGAAAGGGATGAAAATACCTATTGGTTCCTGTTGGTTTTATGTGATTGTAACTTGAACGTCCAAAAACTTATTTTTTATTTATCACCATCTCACAATAGATTATTTTGTTTTTTATATTCTGCTCTTTTCGCTCACTGATTACTTTAACCCGTCGGGGGCTTACTGTTTATATCTTTTCAAATCCTGATCCTGTTGTTTCAAATAAATCACGGCAACGATTTAGTACAAAACATTTATGTTAGATAAGCAGAACATTAAAAGAAATGCGTATTTAGCATTTCTGAATTTTAAAGTTTGGTGGCTACTGTTCAAAATAATTCTAACGGACAGGCAATTGTAAAAACAAACCGTTCCATTAAATTAAAGCTGACTAAAAAAATTAATAGAGTTTTGATTAATTCTTAATTATTTTAATTAATTTTAACCGCAGTTCACTTGCTACTACCATAAATGAAATAAGCCATATTTTAATTAATCAAGAGTTCATAAGATAGTGTTGAATAGGAACAAGTATATACCTAGTACATAATAACTCCGTGGCAAATGCAATCCAAGCCCAAAGCTCCTCTTCCAAGCCGTGTCAAACCGTATGGGTAAAGCTTAGTTGAAGGTATTATGATGATTATTATTATTAATAGTCAGGGTGACAAATGTATAGAGAGAGAGAGTGTCGTCTTGGCTCTTTTTCTAAAGACTTTATGCTATTCCACCCCTTGTCATTTGTTATGCCTTTTCTTATCACTATTTCAGATTCAATCTTGTCTACAATGAATTTTCATCCCTCAGTAAGATTCAATTCTTCACTCTCCTTTGACTCTATTCTTTAAATATCTACACTTTTTCCTTCCCGTCCCCTCCACTCTGTTGTCAGAAGTGTCCACTGATCACATTATCTCATTACTTTATAGACAGATGGAAAAGTCTAATTCAGCTCCAAGATACGGATTATGCAACATTAAGCAAGGTTGGAATGTCTGTGTTATGTTGTTTATTCAGAGGCTAGCCTTTGTTTCACTATCACTCTGCGTCATCCCCTGTCATCCAAATTCTTAATTAGGATTATACTCTACCGGTTGTACGTAAATTCAAAATTGCATATTTGTTTACGTACTTACGATGAAAATACAACGAAGAAAACAACATGAATCTATGTCACCTATGGTCATATCAGAAAGCCGAAAGGCAACAGCAACCATATTAGCTGCCTCTTCAAGAATTCCTTACCAGTTCAAAGTCATTGAGAATTAATTAAAGACTTTCACGGCATTCCAAATTCCTCTGATTATTCCCTTGTACTTAACAAGGGAGTGGAAGTACAAATTTTGATTTGTCACAGGTGTTGAAAGTGTTGATGTGATATCAGTTACCCTGTCAAAAGAAATTCCGTTCTTCAATTCACCTTCCAGGATCACAAGGGGACGGGAAGAAGAAGGCTTTGTTTATTTATGCATATGTCATTTTGGAATATGATTGAAACTTTGGAATGGTAATAGAAATAACCATTAGTTTCCATTTCTTCTTCAATCCATGTGTGTGGCACACAATTGACGTTAACAATATAGGAACACAACACAAGAAGTAGGGGAATTTTGATCTAGGCAATATGACTTTAATACCATATCAAATCAAAATATGAATAGGCCTGCTTATGGAATTTCTCGGGTGACAGTTTTTCAAATTTAAAAATCCATATGCCTGCAGCCGAAATGCCACAACCGTGACAACATACAACCCGCAAGGGACAAAGCAGCAACCGTAAAAATGTTATTTATGGTTTAACCAATATTGCTCCTGTACTCTTAAAATATTTTTTAAATGCTGCTGTCAACTCGAAAGTAATTCGAATAGGAAACCTTTGCTAAAACAGTTGACGTCCGTACTTTTCTGGTATATTATTTTCGTTGGAAAAGGAAACTGCCTAAAATATTACCACAAGTTTTGGTACCTGTAGATGAGTCGTTAAACCCTGTAAATCAGTCGTTTAGTTATTACATTATTTCTGGGGACGTGGAATAAGAAATTTCGGATCTACCTCGACTACTACAGCAAAGTAGAATTGTCAGGATTAAAAGATGAGTCCGTTATTCTTCTTGAAGTACTTGGGTTATTTGGATAAGCTCCTTAGTGTATGTACTTGCTTGTTATGCATCACAATATAGACGGACTTTATACAACTGGATATAAAGTAGTTACTTAGCTATGGTTGTTTTTCTTACGGTGCTTGGACGGAGGACTGAGCCGACTATATAAAGAAGTGTATTAGGGAAGTACGCAGTATTGAGTACAAGGCCTATAGGAGGATATATTTGTATACAAAGAGTAAAAGGGATAACTTGGTAAGTGGGATGTAATGTAAATGGTTGGATGGATGGAGAGAGAATAGATGGGAGAATAAATACAAGATTTCCCTTTGAAGTTTCCAGGTCGGTCTAGAATAATTAGTAACTTTGACTCTGGAAATAAAGGGAAAATACAGAAAATAGAGCGGAGGAGATGACAAACGAGAATTCTAGGATTCTATCCATTCCATCCCTATAATACATCCCTTCCTATGTTTGTTCTACAATAAAACATCAAAAATGTCCAGAGAGAGAGAGAGAGAGAGATTTCGTTTTTGATCTTGTTTTGTGTACTTTCTTCTATTGTTTGCCAATCTAATGTGTATGTATGATTATGTTTCCCTTTTTATCTATCTCCCTTATCATTTGTAGTACCTATTATATCAATGACGATGGAACGGTTGGAAATAGGCTCTCTTTGAGGCCCTCTGACTTTCCAAATACTTTAGCATCCTTTCCCTACAGGTTTAAAGATTCCTCTGTAACTTTAGGATGCACTGGCTCTTTCCGGTCTTCTTGTTCTGGATTATATAAAACTTCTTTCGTAATGCATTCTTAGCATCTTCATGGATTAGGTGCTTCTGCATGGGTCAACAGACGACCTATAGTTTAGTTGCATTAAAGCAGAACAATTATGCATTCGTGTTAGAGATACGTAAGGGAGGGAGAAGTTACATAGGTTTAATTAAGTGCTTTCTCTTTGTGAAATTAGGTAATTTAATTATGAACTTGTAATTTCAGCGTAGGTAGATTGAACTCGAAAATTCGTTATTAGAGCCTGGGGAAATTGTGCTTGTTGATAATAACTCATAGACTGTATATATCCGCTTGATATTGGGTTTGAATGAATGTAGTGAGTCGTTGTGTGGTGAAAAACTTATGAATAGTGGAGGCGATTAGATATTTCATTAGTTTGTCAAGTCCTAAAAAAGTCAAGTCATATATTAGATAATAATGAGGGGCTGAAATCTATTTTTACAAGATTTTCTGTGAAGAAAGCACCCTTGATGTGTTTTGTAGTTTGAAATCCAGGAAAATGTATAATAAAAATGAGTAGGTGGTATTATGTATTATAGACCGATCGTGTTGGTGTGGTTTTGTTCGTTAAAAATCAGCCCAGTTTGTTGGCTTAAGCTAAATGAGGATGCATAAAGACGGAAGTATAAAAATACTTGGGTGTGTTCTGTGCTATAAGACGACGAGGAACAACCCTATGTGAACACAAGCAATACAAAATGAACATAACACGCAGTTTATAAAAGGCGACAAAATAAATGTGAATGATCTATGTTATGAGTTAATGTGGGTTGGTAGTTGGTATGCTGTGATTTTGAGATTCTTCAGTTTCCTTACCCAGTAGTCCTCCGTGTTATTATTCAGAGAGAGAGAGACTGAGGTGATGTTAAGATGATTTCTCGTACGCCTGAATGCTTCCTCGAGAATCCAGAATCGAGATGAAAAGTCTTGTTCATTGTCGTCTTGGAGTTTTGGAAAGAAGTTAAAGGAGTTAACTCTGTTCACAGAACAACACGCTGGGGACCATTACCTCGTTAAAAATTATGAGGGATGGAAAATAATAACTATCACCACTTCCTGTATGGATATATATGTGGCTGTGTACCTTTTCTGATTATATTTCTCCTCTTGTCATCTCTGGGGCAAAGTTGTCCTCCCTTTGAAACGGTATTCCTATTTCCTTGTACTCTTCTCCTGTTCCTAGATCCATTGATATAAGGAATAGGATCAGAATAGTTCGTTATGCATATGTGTGTGTTGTACTACTACTGTATAGGAGCATGTACTTAGTAGGAGAGGGATAGAGAGAGAGAAAAGTTTCACCATTAAGTTGGATTTAGATTTGCATTTTTACTTGTAAACTAAGCTTAGCTTGTTTCATGACCAAATTTTTTTAATGAAATGCTCCCATATGTCATCCCAAGTGGGGCTTTACTTTCCCGTAAATCAAGATCCTGCATCGGAATCCAGTACACAGAATACTTCAGGGTTTCTAACATTGTCAATCTCATACTTTTGCGGCAGGGGAACTTTTCCTTTATGTCAGAGAGGTTTCTAACTACTTACAATTAGTATGATGGCTGTTTCTGTTCTTATAACAATTAAGGGTCGCGTCGGTGGGAGTTCAGATGTACACCTTCAGTATGGCAGCAATGAGGAAGACGTTTCTTAATTTCTTGAATCTATTTTTTGATTTGTACAAAACATGTCAAAAATCATGTTGTATCACAAAACATCCAGTGTCACAAGAGGCCTGTGAATCATAGATTGAGTAGAAATTATGAATTAAAAGGGTCATCAAAGACAAATTCTAAGGGATAAAGCTCATCCCGGTTCCGGTTCACTTCCTTTAATTGCAGACACTAAAGTTACACAAGTTCTAAAGTGAGACATGAACAGAATATTCCTTTCAGGCATCTGATTGTGTGTATATCTTCTGTTTTCAAAGTCTTCAGTGTGCTAAGTCAACCTCCCAATCTTGAATGAAGGAAAGACCTCATCGTTTTTTTTATAACTTTGACATTAAAGGTTTACCGAGAAAATTTATGAGATTGGCGAAGGTAGAGGAAAACTTGGTTGGAAAGTAAACTGAAGTTATGTATGCATGTTTGCATGTACGTAGGTTACGTACGCCTTGAGCCTCCAACAGCGAAGCGATTTTGAACCGAAAAATATGATATAATACAGTTTATGCATATTTACTTGGCATGTTGTTCAATTATTTTTCACTTAGCAGCTAAGAATTAAATCGCTTTACTCCCAACTCACGGTTTACCAGAATCCTAAATTCTCAAGCTCAGACTTCTGCGGTGGCCCGAACATCTCATGCTGCAAATGGCATGTCAGACAGGGAGCTCAGGGAATCTTTTGCCAGTAAATTTTTCAGCATTTCGTGGATATGACGTCCCTGTCAAGTAATAAATAGAGACGTAAATCGAGTCTCTCGTGTTACACTTCATTTAGTCAATGCAAGCCTTTACATAGATCACAACAATTGGGACCGACTGAGGAAGCGGGGGAGGTGGTGGTAGTGGATGTTGATCGTGGAACGCTGGCTTCTTAAGCTCGTAAGCTACAGATCTTTAGATATGTGTCTATGTATACAAATAGGTCTGAAAAATACATCAGCAATAACTTGATATCAATTCAATTTAGAAAACCTCCACCCGCATATAATTTTTTTGTCCATCGAAAAAATCCATTTGAACTAAAGAAGAATAGCCTGAGTAGTACAATGCAGTCCAACAGCATCAAGGATAATCCTTTGTCATACAGAACATATTGTATGCATTGTGCCTTTCCTCAACATATAGAATTGGGATTGGATATTTCAATTATGATGGGACAGATTTAGATGTATTTTTCTTAAGCACGGAGCCAAGAATACCGATAACAGCTTAAGATTAGCCTAACTAAAAAGGATCCGAGAGAAGATTTTTTTTTTCGTATTTAAAAAAGCTTCTTGATGTAGAAACTGGTTACTAATATGGTTACCTCATGAAGATGAAACACAATCCTCGGTCTGGAAGGATAAAAAGAGTTGAACTTAATATATACACACGGAGTAGCCTTAGCAGAGGAGATTGTTCTTGAGGTGATATCGTCACTTGTCCTCTTGTCCTCAGGTATTTTATTTTCGGCTGACTGATTCAAGGCAAGGAGATTTAAGAGATGTCGTGTTTCTAAGAATAGGATATATGCGGAGGATGTATGTTTTGTGCTTGGGCATGAGTAAATACATTTGTACTGTATGTGATGGAGAAACAACAATGGTTTCCTCAGGCTATTATTCCCTTAGTGAAAGAAACGAAGTGAAAGAAGGGCGAGAAGAAAGGACGAGGGTGCCCAGAAAGGAGCGTTTGATTTGATTGAAGCCCTTTTCCCAGGCTCATAATGCGTGAATCTATTATGTAACCTGTTGGACAATCGAATGAAACCGTAGAAATTCTCATATTCTTCTCTGCCTTGCTGACACTGATACAAAGTACAAATGCAAGGTAACATTCAACGTCCATCGCCGATGACTACGTAAAGGACTGGCACGCCACTACGTACCACCTTCACTCTAGCAACTACTGCTTGCTGGAGTACTGACATCGGCTGGTACATTATTATTATTTGGGAGCAAGTGTTGAGTTCCAGGCAACAATGCAACTCCCCGGGTGTGAATATGATTTTAGATGCTACTGCTGGGTTGGGATTTTAGTCTTGATAAAAAAGAATGCCATGCAGGATCTCATTTGTCAGAGGAAGGGGAAGAAAATACGGATAATTTTTCACTCCTTCATTTCATTGTGATGGAGCTGGACGAATTAGCTTTTGTACTGACGGGGAATGACGGCTACAAGAAGCTAGATGCACTTCGATGCCCACATACAGCATCTTCGTGAATAGTTTATCTCAACGCTATAGGGCGACGAAGCTTTGCTTCATTTTACTGATGATTCGAAAACCGAAGATGAGCATTTTAGTGAAATTTTCAAATTGGAAAAGTGGTGCATGACAACTGTTCTGTTAAATATCAACTCATTTGTCACAGACAAGTAAAAGTGAGCAATGTTAGGTTTCTAAATATTAATTTATCCTGAAAATTAGCTACGAATTTGATAAATGCGAAGGAGAGCGGGTTAAGAAATGCTTGAATTATAATGGGGGTATTAAAAATGGATAAAAGTTTCCACCGGGCACTGACAGAACATGATTAGGGGATGTCCTTCATCGACGTTAAAGTTTTAGCCACAGCTACCTATTTATAATTTGAGTATACAAAACTCGTCTCGTTAATATTATTTTGTATTGACATAGTTTACCAGGTTTTTAGGAAGCTTTTGATTCTGAAAGCGAACCCAAAAGCAAAGTTTATAGAATTTATTACTTCAATGAGATTCCCATTCCATTTTCCTCCGTATTCAACAAATTTCTTTAAAACTATGAATATATTCTACTACAGAAAATATATCTTGTATAAACCATCTCAGGTAATATGCACTGGATTCTACTCATGAATCTTCCATTCTTGCCCGTATTCATGGTGTACATAGAAAGTGTATAGATATGCTTGTACTCGTAATTCGTATAGAGACTGAAACTACCTTATACTGATGTAAAATTTAGCCCCACCAGTTTATTTTTTATTTTTGACTTTCCCCTTTAGCCAAATATGAACAGAGAAAAACGTCCGTACGTATTTACGAACAGGTCTACTTATGTTAATCTTTCGGTTATAACTCTAACGTCATTCTTATTGTACTTGAATAACAAATAGCGAATTCGATTGATCCTAACCTCTATAGATAAAATAATAATTAAAAAACGGGGGAAAATGAACTTTTCCATGACTGAGTTCGGGGAATGTCAATGCGGGTAAGACTATGATTGGTTATCCTTTTAAGTATAATTGATTAGCATTTAAAGCGTGAAAAGTTCCTTTAAGCTGCAATACAGCAGCTCGCTAGTGGCTAAGAGTCAATAAGCGGCATGTTCTTGGAAGCCTGAACATTAGTGCGATGAACTTACCCCCTGTTTACATGTTACGTGCTATATCATGCATTTACTTTGCCTACTACTTTCCCTGTGAGGCTTAATGCTTGTATCTGCTTCCGTCTGTTTTTGTTAAAGGCTCCTAATTATCGAAAGTTCTTTTATTCACTCAGCTCTTTTGATGAACTTTTCCTATGTAGCAGAACACAAGGTCTTTCTCCCTTTTGGCCTCGACTCACAAGTCTCAACCTTCCTTTCTCTCCTCCTCATCTATCAAACTTTCTCTGTTCATGTTCATTGTTGCTAATACCACGGACAAGGAAATACTTAGGTAGTTTTCAGAGTATCCGTACATTGAGATTTAGCCCTAATTAATAAGGCATGTTCGTTGGTTCTTTGGAAGGGAGAATAAATTGAGTATTTTTATTTAAAAGAATGTACATGTACAATAAAAATGCAACATTCAAACTTCAAAGGAAAGCTATCGACATCTTTTTTCATAATGTATTGCTAATGCTGGTATTAATGTGTCACATGCCTTTCCTCCAACCAACATGACTCTCGGTAAATTCCTCCGTCTCTATCGTTCCATAAATTAGCAGAGCAAGCATAAAGGATTCATCCATGTTATTAAAACACATCATATTTACAGAGTGAATAAATGTGGATACCTACATGAGATGGACTCAGATTTTGGGAAGGACACTCCTGGATCATTAATAGCACAGTGTAACGTCAATACATATGAAACAAAGCAGTTACCAGGTTACACCAGTGGATCAAAGAATCAAATCTCTCCAAGGTATAATAGACAGTAGATGAGGATATAACGTGTGATAACGGATGAAGTCAGTCAGGGTGTACGGCTATCCCTACATCCTATAGCCTACTTATTATTTCCTGAAGGGAAAAATGTCTTAAGAAAACATTGGATAACGATTGAGAAGATTAGCTTGGAAACATCGGGAGTCGTCCCTTTGATCTGTCATGTGTGAAATAATCCTTGTTTCATCTCAAAATTTGGAATTAATCCAATTCCATTCTCCCAAAACATTCGAATAGCATCAAATAATCGATGGAGTTATTCCTCAACTTACTATAACTACCTCTTAGTCGCCTAGCCTAGCTTGTCATAGTTTCCTGTGAGCCTCTGTATCTTTCGATACAATTGACACATAGTTTCATAAACTAAAGCCCACTCCTTAATTATCAACAAGAGAATTGACCTTTGAAGTAGTTATATTCTATTCAATGTATGTAAGCATTCATAAAAATTAAGAAATACTCAGCACTACCTTCAAATTCTTTTGCGGACATAAAACAATCAACATTTAAAAAAAACTAAACTACTACATTAAGCCTTTGTCACGAATGCCGACTTAATCAATAGAACCCGAATTCCCTTCCCTTTCTTAAGATTCTTTTGCTTTGTATTGAGCGTGATTGAAGGGAAAAGTATTTGTGAAAAAAATGAATGGAATAAAGAATTTATAATCCCGTGCTTCATGTACCGACTCACAATCCGAATGAGGAATAAAGGCAGGCAGGGCAGAAATAAATGTAATTGTGAGTTTGTGAGCTGAAGGTTTAAAGAATTTGAAATTCTTTAAAGATGAAGGAATGATGACTCTTTTATTTTATGACGATGATGCTTAACAATCCAGTACTTGGGTATAGGCAATAATCTACAGCTCCAATCTAACAAGTGTGTTCAAACTATAAGTTCCTAATAACCTTCATACAATGAAATACTCAAATCGTATTAAGCCGTATCGGGAAGATGGAAGTGAAACTAAGAGAGTTGAAGTATGTTTTTGAGATGAAATGCTTAGTATTGGGGACAGGATGCTGAGATAAAGAAATGTGTATGAGGTGGAATTGTGTATGGAGTCTTGTTTCAAAACGTTATTACATTATTATAAGACTATTGCCTACATTTACTCTGACTCGTAGGTAGGGACAATTCACCATTATTATTATCGTTTATTAAAGGAATGTTATATCTGTGGGAGAAGTGGATGATGTGTGCTTCCCTGAGCCTGTAGCTCCTGCCTGGGTTGACAATGCATTGGCATTAGACGACAATAGAGGCCTGATTTGTAGGAACCTCATTACAGAGCCTTTTGTTCATAGTTCATCCCCTTTTTGTTCTTCTCAATTCTTTGTGCAAAATCAAAGCCTCATTTCTCCGGCCTTGATTCTCTTATAAGTTGACTTCAACTTTTCCCTTTTTCATTTATCTCTTCTCCAAAAACCCCTGGATTTCCAATCTCAGTTCCAATCCCACAATCCCGTGATATAATTGTGCCAAATAATGTGACTATTGAAACTTTTTCCTTTTCTTTACAGCTCCGAGGATCCTGACTCCTGCTCTGCCTCCCCAACCTGTCATTACCGACTTCGGAATTCTCGTTTGCCAACGGAATTTTAAGGACATTGTTTCCACCTTTGGAATCGGAGTTATCAGAGGTAGTATGTGATAGTAAGTAACTAAAGTTTCTTAACGATAATTACAAGTCAACAGGGGGTAAGGTTTCCTGGAATCTTTCTTTAGTCCCTCATAGTTGGAAAAATGTTGCAGGATGAAACAAACAATAAGTTTCCTTAACCTCTTCACCTTCGTTGTTGTTGCTACTGCAAGACTAAAGTTGATTCATTTTCGACGAAACTTTTGCAAAGCCGCAAGATTCCATTATTATTTAGCACACAGGGTGCTTATTAAAAGAAAGGCATTCCTTGTATTAAGTTGTATGCCTTCAAACCAACAAAATGGCATTCCCCGTATCCCATTTCTATACTCTCTTGCTGTATTGTAATTCAAAAGTTAATCACAAAGGCCTCTTGTTCTCGTATAAGACCAAACAAGTAAATAATTGTCCTCATGCTGGGCTTAAATTACAAAAATATTGGAGTTGAGAAGCAGAAAGCAAATGGAACAGTTGAGCTGAGCTATTAAATTGAAAAGGGAATGGAATAGAAAGTGGGAAGTGGGCATGAGACTTTTGACAGGCGGGTTGGATGTGTTTTCCGAAACTAGTTTTTAAGTAAGCAGGTCTTTTTGTGTGAGTAAACAGAATCCGAGCAAGAATGCCTTTATTAGAAACTTCATGCACTCTTAACAAATTTGAGGAGCTTTTGATTCAAAATCAAGAAGAAATGGGGAAAGTAGTACAAACTGCCTTATATTCAATATTACTTCAGCAACATATTTCATTGGGGCTTAGTAGAAGTCGGAATAATTCGTCTAAGGTATATATTATTGTCGTTATATACTCAGCATAAGGATCTACAAAAAGTACAGGGAATGCTGCTGGCTGCTGCTTAAGATTTGCTTCGTGTTTCCTTTCCTAATAAAGGAAAAGTAAAAAAGGTGAAAGGTGGGTTCATTTAGGATTTGGATGAAGAATTGAGATGCAAGATTACAAATGTTCCTACTTAGGCACCCAAGCTGTGAGAAATCAATTTGAGGACTTCAAAAACACTCCGTATTGTCCCATACAATGAGCCACTGCTGCACACTGAGCTTGGGAGTGTTGGGTTTTTGGGATTGGGATTATGCTCCTAAATTGAAAATGTCATCAAGAACGACAAAATGTAAATGAAAGAAAGAAATCAGTTCACACCTACAACCTACTCTCATTCTTTGCATCTTATAAATAAGTCCAGATATTTAAATTCCCAGCCTAAAAGATTTGTTTAGGTATTTCCTGTTCATAATCTCCAAACCACAATATCCCACCGAGTGTGTTTTCTACATGAGTCTGGCTTCAAAGACGCTTGATAGAGGGATATAATAAATATTTGTTTCTAATTAACTTTCTCAGCTATACCAGTAGTAACGATAAATACCACTGGATTATCCGCCTGAATATTTCCAAGCTGAAGGGCATTGAAGGAAAAGCAGGTGTTTATCGTACTTGCAGCTCAAAATTTTGTTGCCTTATCAATTAGCCCAGGGAGGAATGTCGAAAGGTATAATAATGCCTTTAATTAAACTCCAGCATTCAAACCGGAAATTTTCAAAACCTGTCCAATTCACTTGTGGAATACTGTCTCCAATCATTGGGTGCTGAATGGTTGTAAAAAAGTGGTATGTAATAATAAATATAAAGACATGATGTCCGAATCGATAAATACCAATTGATAATCAACTTGTTGCGATTAAATTTGTTAGAAATGCGAATTGAGTAAAAGACGCACCATTTATAACTAATCTCGTACGTACTACATAAGCGTGATGATGTACTCTTCTGGCTCCCTACTGATATGTCCAATGATTACGAATCTAACATTGTTTAACCTTGCTCGTGTCAAGGATGGGAGAACAAAAAGACAATGCAGTCGTATCCCTTGACAAATTAATAAAGAGCATCAAGTTTAATATAGAATATCCAGCTATGATTTCATTCCTGAGACGAAGCCTAAGAAAGTGAAAAGTACCTAGTATGTAGATGCTTCAATGCATAATCTAAAGTAATTGCTAAGTGAAGCCAATGTGCGGCTGTTACCTCTGCCTGGATCCGATTAAAGACAACAAACATGGGACTCCCTTGGGGACATAATTCATACAGAAATTCATTTCGAGGAACAAGATTCTTGTTCCGGAGAGTGGAGGAAGAAGGTATTCAAGTTTCTTGAAGGGTTAAGGCATACAAATAAAAATATGTGGGACGGTGGATTTATGGATAGAAGGTGTTGGTGTTGGTGTTGGGAGACGAGGAAGGTTTTAACTGTCGCAAGTGTCTAATGTGTTTCTGAGTGATACACATTGAAGCCTGGGCCTGTGTGAGTCCTCAAGAGATGAGACCATTTCCTTATTTATTGGGATTTTAGATGAAAGGGTGGCTCTCCTTGTGCTGCTCTTCCATGTATCTATCTCCTACCCCTACCACAAACTATGACGGAACAAATTTATTGTCACTTCTTGCAATAATTTTAGCCAGGAAATTATTAAACAAGAGCAATTCCATCTCGGAATCCATCTCACTTGCTTGCAGAGCTTTAGCTATCCTACCCTTCTCTTGATCTACTTTGCCACCCAGAGCACCGACATCAGGCAGCTAGCATAATAGTTTAACACATGCACCCGTGTGTATTTGTGTGTCACCTTGGTCTATCTAAATGTAAGCAAATTTGATTTCGAATCTTCAACACGATTCAGCCTGAGTTGCATAAGTTCCATTACCGTCTTCCGTGTCGGCCGTGTGTGCTCCTATTTGCATAAAATGTATTTCTTGAAAGTTGTAGTTTACAATGGGCAAAGATTGTGATGTGAATCCGGCATTTCCTTAGCTTCCAACTTAACTAGGTGGCATTTCTATCTTGAATAAATTGTTCCTCTCTCTTTTCACAGAAATAACACCCCGTATGTAACTGTAATATGATTGCATGATTGATGTTTTCGACATGGGAAAATCCAATTTAATTTGCCCCATTTGCATTACATTACACATACCATATGTGTACTGTAGTCATATGTATATACCACGGACTCCAACATTGACATAACTAACTATTTACATCTGAACTAAAAGTATCTTCAGAGGAGAAAGGAAATGACTGACAAGACAGACGTGGATGTTGTAGTATTAGTTGTAGCCTCACGTAGGCAAAGACACTCATCTCCAATTCCATTTAGACCAAAGAAATCCCAGTAGATTGTCCAAATTTTGTCATCTACTCGTTCCTTTACCTCCTACCTCCGAATTCATCGCCTTTTTCCTTATTTAACTTAATATATCATAAATAAATGGCATTCTCCTCTCTGTGTCTTCAAATCTCCACGTATTTCCTCCAGATTCCACATTCCAGATTTCTAGCGAACATGCTTTTACTCCTACTTATCCTATTCCTCTTTCTAGAGTTTTGTTAGTAATTCTCCCAACAGTTCTCAGAGCATTTCTATACAGCAAAGGAAAGTAGGATACTTTTTTTTCTATCGTCTTATCTTTCATGATGAATACTTACTTACCTATAGCCCTCATGCTTTCTTTCCTGTACTTCCTGTTATAAAAAAATAGACAAGAGGCAGAGTTCAGTGTAAGGACAAGAAAGTTTCCTTTTAAAAAAGAGACATTACATTAGGGAAGACCTATTTTCTTCATTTTTTTTAGTTCTTCTTTACCACCTCATTTTCTCTGTCTTGTTTTTGTCAAGAGAGACGAGACAGAAGAAGTAAGTCTCTTTCTCTGCCTTCTTAGCAACTATTCTGTAAAAGAAAGCCTTTTTTACAGAACCTTATCCCCACAGTTCTTAGCCCTTTCTTCAACTTTTATTTTTAGGAGAACAGAACGGGTGTGGAGGTAGGATTAGGCAAGTTGAATTAGACCAAGAACACTGTCCGTGGGCAGAGGCATGTTGCATGGCTATTAGATTCTTCAGGAAATGTCAACCTGGACTAGTTTAAGGATTTGGGAGATTTCTATTGAACTTAATACAAGACTGATTACTGGAGTTAACTGACTTAATTAATTATAGGAAACATTTTTTGCAGTGCAGTGCATATTGTTATTTGAATAATGTTCTGAATGAGAAGATGTTTATTGCCGGTGACATAGTTTCCCGAGAGCCCAGATGTTAGGAGACGGATCTGGTAGAGAAGAAATGGCTCATTTCATACCGAACTTCTTGGTTGGTATTACATCGCATAAAGACACATGACACACATTGTAAAGAACAGTGGGACCTTTTTATCCGAAGTAATGAGGAACAAAATTGTATTTTCCAGAACTCCACTCATTTCTTTTTCACATTCCCCTTTGGCCCCCATTGTATTACAAGCTATACATACAAGATCCTTGTAATTCCACCAATCAATCCACAGTCAGCTTCATTGAGTCAATACCCCAGCATAGCAGTTGTCCCGTTTCAACTTTCCAACTAAAACCTGACAAACTACCCAGTACTACATATTAACCCTACACACATTGGGCGATTGAGACAAACTGAAAACGTAGCAAGAGATCCAGCAGCAGCAGGGAAAGCTGTTTTGTAAAATAAATGGGAAGGATGAGTGGAGTTGAACAAATGCTAGTTGCTCATTTGTTCACACTTTAAATTTCCATTTGACTCTCCTCTTTTCAAGAGCCTAATTCAATAATAAGAACTCCAATTTGGACAATCGACATCCTCCAAATGGCTCATCGTTTTTTTCCCTGTCTATCTGCCTCGTAAAAAAACCATTGGATTCCATTGAGTACCGAACCTAGTCCTTTTCTCTCCAAGGATCTCTTTCCAATGTCTTTCTCAAATTCCAAGTCTAAAGTGAAATGCTTTCTTTACGAGGTTCTCCTCAACAATTGGACTTGGCCTCCATTGATTCTTTTTAATCCTGCTTTCTCTTTCATCTCCACCCTTTTTTAGACTTTACGGATTTATCAGCCATGGTAGACAGCGAGGAAAAGGGACTGAAGTTTTGTAACCGTCGGTGGTGATGTTTGTGGTGGAAGGGTAAAGTTTTCAGGCTGTAATTGGAAGTAAGCAGTGAAGAGAATACGTACCACAGTGCTCTAAACATGGGAATGCCTCATAACAATATGTCCTGCATATTTAATGACACGATGGTCAACTTATGAGGATGACATTCTGCTGATTCCTACCATAGTCATCCCCCTTTTTTTCCTGACGATGATGATGATGTCCTTTGCCTGTAGTATTCTGGGAAAGGTTCCAGAATAACATTATTTTTTCCAGGATTTGTTCCAAAAGTAGAAAAATATGAATGTAATGTATAGTAGTACATACTGGACTGCGGAACATATATGTGTTCACTCTTTCCTTCGTCCTAATGGTATATTGAAAGGATATCTTGAGTGTAGAAAGGAAGAAAGGAAAACACACGGGAATAATTCCAAGGAGCCCACACGGGACGTGGCATAAGCTCAGAAAGTGGCTGGAAGAGGATGTCCTCATAAAAAATAAGCAATAGATTGGGAAACTGAGTTGAACCATATATTTTTGTGGTCAATGGGCTTATGTATAATTCAAGAGATTACCCTTTGGATCCAATGTCCCTCTTTTCTCTCATCTGAGTCAATGCACATCTCATACATTTTTGTTGCCGTATTTCCTATCTTCTCTATCAATACATTCCAATGGACAGGGAAGACAGTTGAAATACATAACATTAATAGCCATTTCGTGAAAGTGAAGGGATAAGCCTGAGCCAAAGCCAATCCACCAGAAAGGGAAGAAGAAGCTCACAATTGAGCCACTTATATAATCCTCTGAGAGAGAGATATACTTGTACCACACAGTTCCGTCTCATTTTCAATATTTCAGCGGTCAATGGTCAAGGAGAGAGAGAGAGAGCATTGTAGCCTCCCAGTCCGTATCCTCTTTTCTCTGTATCTGGGCTTTAGAAAGGCTAATCTGAAACTAAAATTTCCACAGTTAAACTCAAACGGAAGTCTTGTGGTATCTCCGCTTTCTCCTGTAAGTGCCTATTTTTTTGGCAAAAGACAGATGGAATCCTAGAGAAAATATTCTGGAACTTATTTCTCACATCTTCTTGGAGCTTGGAAGATCGTAGAGGAGGATCTAAGGGAGATCTTGTACATGGTGATTCCAGAATCTGGAATAAGGAAGAGAAAGCATCGAATCCGAAAGGAGGAGAATGTAACATATAAGCTCTGATGCTGACTAGTCTCCGTGTCCGTATGTAGTAGTGTGTATGGTAGGATTCGAATTCCTCGTAGATTGTACATTGTAGATAAAGGCGGAAGATGTAGGAGAAGATGTAATGTAAGTGTAGTCGGGGCAATATGTATTATTTAGTATAGACCAGAGCTTGTACGGCTGTATGTGGCTGGTTAAATTGGCAAGTGGAAATAGTCATAAAGGAATGGGCGTGGAAGGAGGACATAAGAGATAGAGAAATCAAAATGGGTGAAAGGTAAAACTTTTTTATCCCAGAGAAAGTAAGCGGAAATAATGCACACAGGGTCCATAAATAAAAAGGCCAGTTTTTCTTGAACAAAACGATGTAAAACTAGCCCTAAAAGAGTTCCATAGGGAGTCGTATTCCTCTACAAGATTTCCTAAACCTCCCTTACGAGGATCCATCGAGGCATCAAGGACGCACCTCTTTCCTGAAGGAGAAATCGGGAACAGTCCTACATACTACATGAACATGTTTGAATTGAAGAAATGGAGATAGCATTTGTAATGTGACGCAGCGGTAGCCGAAACATAGAAAAATACATACCAGCCAAGCCAACTGCCCTTCTTTTTTGAGTCATCAAATTCTCTTATTCCGCTTTTTCAACTTAGCTTCAGCTCCACCACCGAGATACTTATTCAGTTCCTGATCCCATAGTTCAAGTCTTCAAGCACAAGTACACAGTACAAACTACTGAAATCATGCTACGATATATGAGACCATACTATAGCTTCATAGGTAGATAAGTAGATCGTTCAGGTTCTTGGGAAATGGCGTTACATTTTTTTTCACTCAAGTAGACAGGGTCCAATTGAACACTGACACTATGGAGTTACTCACAAAAACTCACATCTAGTGTTTTCTAGCTTCTAGATCCCAGCACTACTTTCATTCGCAGATGGAACAAGGCAGAAAGGAAGATAACACTTCGGGATCTAATGCAATTGCAAGTTGGTATTCACCTTTGGGTTATGGATAACTCCCTTTAAATCTAGTGAGTAGGGACATTTGTATTTTTTATTCACCCTTTCACTTTATCTTATTATGGTGGGTGGGCGTTTGTCCAAATCCCATGATCGTGGGATGTTGTGGACACTTAACTAAATCAGATTGGGATTTTCAATAAGCATTTCAAATAGCATAAGCAGCATTCTAATTCAGGAAAGGTTCTATAGAACAGGAACGTTTGATTTTTTGGAACTATTTCTATCTGAAAAGTACATTTTCCTGATGTTTAAAGCTCTGACGTGATTGATGCATAGCAAATCGTAGTATAATTAACATGCAGAATTTGTATTGGTATCTCCAGCATATTATTAAATGGTATGGATGTGAATCGCAATCAACACCTTGACTCTGTTTGTAGAAGCGCAAAGAAAGTATTTGCAGTAGAATTACAGTAGAAGTGTTTTCATGATCATTTACTTTGCATATGTAGAACTGGTTGACGATCTCGGATGTCCTATTGCTGTTTTTGAGGGTTTAAGGAGTAGGAAATAACAAATTATACTGTTGGAAGAATACAGTCAATCTAAAATTGTTCTAGCATTCGAGGTCACAAGGACTTCCGAATTATTTGGAATATAAATCTTCAAGTTGGAAGACTATTCTCAAGTAGTACATACACTCCGACCACAACCTGAAATCCAATAACAAGAGCACACGGTCCAGGAAAGGAGCACAGATGAATCATACAAGGAATTGCATTGACGTCAAAGGATTTTGTGACTTTGTCACATTCTGTTAAATAAGATATCTTGGGACAAGGTTTACTCTGCTTTGGTGTGGTTATACGCAAATAAATGAACACACTTACACGTATATTTATTTATGCATAGGTTCCATATCCCTTGTGTTCAAAACGATCCAACCCAACCAAGACACTATAAAATAACACCAACATTAAAACATTATAACCAGAACAACACATATGGACGAGTTGATCTTTTCCTTTCAGTTCTATTTCTTACCCACTTCAACTATTAAAATCTCACTATTAACCCATTACTTTTAACACTGTCGTTTTATTTCAGTCCGCGTCTTCACGAAACTTTTAAAACTTTTTTCAAGTTTACACCTTCTCTCTGTAAACTTCCAAGCGTATGACCCAAAATACTTCTCCAACCGTTGGAAATGTACATCCCGTACTTCTTGCACCTCATACAACTCCTTTCTTATCGATATGGATTTTAAAACTTCGTAGCTTCTATATGTTTCTTATCCTTAGCATAAAAAAACTAATACCGATCTCTAAGGTTGCTCTTACATTTTGTCTTGGATAAAATTAAAAGGCATTCTATCTATATGGCAATTGTGCGACATGGAATCAATAAATTTACTCCTGCTTACGTCCTCAAGATGACTTCATTCAACATCCAACCTGAAATTGTCATTGCATTGCGGCAGGAAGAAGCTTTAGAAATGAAATTAATACCATCCTGATATTCGTGATGCCGATGACATGAACTGTTGACTGTATTATGCCAGTGACATTTAAAATTTAGAAAACGTTTTTTATTTCATTTCCATTACACTTCATACCTACTACTGCTACTATTACTTTTTTTTATCATATGTATATGAATTGGAGGGATTCACTCTAGTAGCTTCTTCATCTACAATATGCCTTTACGGAGATATCCAGATTACATAAAAAAAAAGAGGAAAGGGTTAAAGTTATTTTAGCCTTGTGATGTCTAACTAACATAGGCACATAATGGGTTCGTTCATTCTCAATTCATCCGGTGGTACTGAATCTGCCCTATTAATACGGATCCATACATATGCTTACAAATTATATACACACATGTATATCAAATTCGCACACAAAGATTTTTTTTATTTCATCTCCCATTCAAGATTTTCAACACCGAACTGAAGTGTTAACTTTCTTGTGCATTTCATTGTCGCCCCTCATACATTCTGGTTGACACACTGCACTTATTACATTATGCTTAAAAAGCTTTTGTACCACGTGCCAGGAAAATATTGTTTTGTTCAGGTCCGAGTCATTGTCGTCATTACATTTGAGAGAGCAGGGGGTAAAGGTTTAAGGTCTCCGATTCCGAAATTATTTGGTAAGATTGCAGTCTTTTAAGTTGTTGTAGGATTAGGAAAGTATAGTATAGCTTAAAACGTAACCGTGTGGTTATCGTTTAAAAAATCGGAATTGAACATCATGCAAGATTGAAAGTGTAAATGGTGTGGGACGACCGTAATGGGGTTTCTGTTGTGAATATATTCACTTTTGTTCAAAAGCTAAAGCAACTAGTAAGTTTCTGGCAATGTTTCTGTTTATTAACTTTTAAAAATGAGATCATCTCAATAAAAATTGTTTTTATTGATAGAGATACCGACCGATTATGAAGCATCAGAAAGCAGCGGTACGAAGTACAAGACAGATCCTCTGCTAACACTGATTATGGGAATCGCCTTGTCGTTCTGCGTCATACTAGGGAAATTGCCAAGATTGAACCTATCTCAACATCCAACATTTCAGTGATTTTTTAGCCACCAATTACTTCAGGGAAGAGGGAGGACGTATATGGAGAAAGGGTTGGCTGCTAAATAAGTCAGGTAACCCAACTTTTGAACCTTTTGCTTACGAGTCTCATTTTATTGACCTCTATAAAAGGAAATTGTGGTCTAGTATCTTCAATAGTGGTTGATAGAACCTGTAATGCATGTAGGCATTGCTTTTTGTGAAGATAATATGACAAGCAAGCAGGAAATATTATATGACTGTCAGAGAGTCATCCCTTCAAATGGGAAACATACCCGGGAGTTAATTTTGACACGCGAAGAGCATTATAACACCCGGCTCTAGTTAATCCATCAACCCGGCAGGGATTCCTTCCATTTTTATTTGATTGTGGATTTACTTTAAGTATGCACATCCCATCGTCATCATCATGTTATAATATACTTCATCATAGCCTCTATGCACATACAGACATCCCGACTGTCTAGAGTCTAGCCTTGTTACACAGAGGATGAAGAGGCCAGGCAGGCAATATCGTTTTATTACAAGAAGCTGTCGGGTAGTTAACATGTTAACATTGGCTTTTCTCCTAGTACAAATATAAAACATGTAATCCACTACTTGTAAATCCGTTTTCATCCCTGTCCACTAGAACTTGGAAAAGTTTCGCTGTATTTTCCTTTCCTGATATTACAAAGCGAGGCAGAGCTACTATCCACAGAAGTTTATGATTTCGTACACTCACACCCGGATGTAATTACCTAGAGGGATATGAATTGTGAATTGGATAAAGACTTTGTTCCAAGGTCTCAGCCATAGAAGTACGAGAGAATTATGATGAGATTCTGTAGCTCCTCTCTTCCATCATGAAATGATATTGAACTACGAACTCATAAGGATGAGTTGATGAGGAGGGTGGTGGTGGTGATTGTAAAGAGAGAGACTAAGGGCCTACTAAAAGGACATAATAATATCTGGAACTGAAAGGAAAGACAAATCCGAGGAGAGAATACGTACCGGGATGACTTTAACACCTTCCAACAATTTCCTACACCCTTTTGCTAATCCCTCGGATTAAAAGGACACAAGAATCTCTCCAACCTCCCTTTTCATCTCAGCCAATACAGATACAAGCGACTATCCCTACATATCCATATAGTATAATGCACATACTAAATAAGTACATCCTCTTAAACTCCTCCACTGTACCATATTACAGAATTACGGATTACAAGAGCCCTATTATAGGGAGGATATGATAGCATGACCATTTTTCTCCAAGGTACATACTGCTAAGCCCTCCACTTTCACGTATTATTGCTTTCACCATTTCATTTCATATTAGTAGGAGAGCTAAGAACCAACTCCTGTCTCCTACTAGATCGTACCCAACCTGGTTTACCCCATATCAAAGAGCAAGCAGAAATAGCACAATATATGTAATCATCATCGACATAATCATCATCATCACCGAATCATCATCACATATGAATGTAATGCTTCTATTACATTTTGTACTTTCCTTAAGCTCCTTTTCTTTTTGTGTGAATGCCTCCTTGTAAAAATCTCCAAACTCAACCGATCCTCATTTCCTTTGCACTTTCACTGACTTTAATTATTATTACATTTTTCTTTGTGACACAAGAAAGACTTTTCCTCTCTTGCTGTGTGAGATAGTGGTGGTGGTGGATTTTGTGTATTAATACCCAATGAACCCAAGGGCAAAAATCCAGCATCTAATATCCAATGAATTCAATCTAATCATGGGTTCTATACGTTAATAGGGTTTTTATATGGGTTTTTAGTATAATACAGAATACAGCTTGTCATCTCGAACCTTATATACGGCTTGTGATTGTTATATCATTATAGTAAGTTGTATAATGTGTGAGATTTGTCGGATTTCCCCGAAATTACATCTTAATTTGCAGTTTTTATGGCTTCCGTTATTATGTAACAGAGCCTGATATTTTTCATTATCATCTTCCATGCACTTTATACAGTGAATCCAAATTTCCTGATGACACTTTCCAACTCATCGTATAAGCTCAAGTGATAGAATTCCCGTTGATAGTTAGTAACTGTGAATACGAAAGGCAATATTGAGATGTCGTGAAATGTTGAAGATAAACTTAGACTGAGATCATTGTCAATCAATTTTTATTAAACTCCAGCCTGGGTTGCATTTGGTTTTGGCACTTGCTAATTTGAGTTTTGGTCTGTACACAAAAAGTTTTTTTTAGGAGAAAGATGCATAAAAATTTGATTAAGCAGGATTAATTAGTTTTTCTACTGGAAGTTTCTTACATATTATGTACTTGATTTTCCCATTAATATTTTTGACACCAAAAGTTGAAATTAGGTCATCAAAGCAAAGTTGTAGTTTACCACGACTGAAAGAGAGGTAGATTGGTTGAGTCAACTTGACCAAATAATTAATTGCTAATGTGTCATTGAAATTCTTGCCATGTCAAATGATTATCCCAAGTTACCATCTGTCCTTATTTAATACTAAAATACAAACAAGTACATGGCATACTACAATTTGCCACTCGTCGTGATTGGACCTAAGAAAGACTGCGCTGGAAAAGTAAAGGAGTTTGGTAGAAGCTGCTGGTTCAGGTAATTTCCTGAACTTTGACATTTTCTCCAGTAGGCAGAGTGAAAATGTTTTTCCTACAGGACTGACTGTACATACTTTGCTTCCAGAGAAAGGAAGTAGGAAAAACAGAATTGAATGAAATGGCTTTTATGTTACGGAGAATACGTAGATTAAAGGGAAGACAGAGATTTGGAAATAGGATTGAATCAACAAGCATCATCCAATTCCTTGTGACATTTGAAATGGAATAAACATCCAAAAACAACGAGAGGGTTTTCCCTCTTTGTTACCAACCCAATGTAAGTAAGTACATTTCCTAACATAACGGAAACAAATAAAACAGACGAGTGAACAGTTGAATAACAGGGCTTGTGTAGTAGGTACATTACATATAGAAGAAGTAGGATTTTGGAGTCTGCTTACTTTGATTACCTACACAGATCCTTTCGGAGTTGTTGGTGGTGGAGTCTAGGAGCCAGGAATCGGACGGAAGGAAGGGATTCGGTTTGCCTCTCTGGAATTCCCTCTGGAGAAATCGTGGAAAGGAGATTGAGATGTAAAGAGGGATTACAAAGAGAATTATTCAGGAATATAGAAAATGATTGTTCCTCTCAGGCTGCGGTAATCACACCCCATTTACGTCATTTCATGTCCTCTAATCAACATCGATTCTTTCCCTTGTCTCATATCTCATAATATACCCATCCCGATAATAATGTCCTTTCTTCTTCTGTTCCTCGGCTGGGTATTCCCCGAATCCCATCAATCTCAAATCCTCAAATGCATTTAGTTACGTTGACGAACCCGATTCACGGACAAAATTTAACACCCGATTCTAATAACAATAGAAAATCAACTCCATTGACACAGGATGTGGATTCTATATGGATACACCTTCGGTTCGTTTGAATAAGCCATTTATAAAGCTTGATTTGTTGCAGGTAGGCGGTATTTTGAAATTGCTTTAAAAATATCCGTTTCCAAAATGAAGAATCGGAAAACAGTAACGGTAACTGATATGTGATGTAATATTCTAATTATGTAGTTGATGGGATCTCGATGGTTTTTGGTAACCTTCTCAAAATCTTGAAAACTGTGGGCTGAGAACTTTGAATTAGTTGCACTTCTCACTCAATTCTGTTCTGTTACGGTTTTCAAGTCAAGATAAACGTGCGATATGGCATGGCAGGATTCATTCTACTATGTTAAAAATAAAAGGTTTTTAGAAAGGATTTAATTTTCCAGGACTAGAACTGTTTCAAGGAAATACGATGGGACTTTTATTTTGTTGTACAACTTTGTTGAAGAAGAGTACATAGCCTAAGCATTATTAAGAGCCGATTCATCATCCAACCTTTGGGGTTGTATTGACAGGCTTTCTGCTCTTCTGAGTTAGCAGCTATTGAGAACCTAATTACTAATAGTGCTAAAATATCAGAGAAAACTATAGGCAGTCACTGATGCTGTTGGAAACCCGAACCACTCCATCACGATGGATTACAATGACACGATAAGTAACTAATTGTAAGAAGTTGGACAACACACACTTAAAACCATACCCTTGTTGGAGTTTATTTTTTGCACATTTACAACTGCCTAAAAATACTAGAAGGAAATGCATATGGGATATGTAAATAGGCTGTACGTGCAAGTGATTTCATGCGTTTAGCAAACAAAATGCAAATGCAGACCAAGAGATAACAAAGCCTTTTTAGTACAAGGGGATGAAGGATGATTTCCATAAGATATTTTCAATTCAGGCCTTGAAGTTTTGAAAGAAGTTGGGCGGTAGTGTTTGTCCCAATGTGTACATTGTTCCAAATCTTCTCTATTCAAACGACCAGGTACAATGAGTAGCTTCGTTTGTCACATCACATCGCTTTGGACTTTACGGACAATTTTCAATAGAAGAATGGAATAGGCAGGCTCAGAATCAGCTTCCATAAAACCAATTGAATTAAACAAGACACGTACTTTAATGACAGAAGTTTTTTCTTAAGACCGAAAGAATAGGTAGGTTCGGTAGGCAGGTAGGCTTTGGGTAGCAGCATATAGTTAGTAGTAGGCTAGGCTGCAAAGAAATAGATAATTTGATATGTGTACCAAATGTGCATCAAGTTTGGATGGCTGACTGATAACAAGAAAAGATTCATAAGGAGATTTGATTGTCAGAAGGGGTTGAATATCCTCGTCCGTTTCTTATTCATCCTCATCATCAGTTTTTATTATCAGAATTCCTAAACCCATTGTCCTACCCAGAGTTTCGTAAATCCTGTTATCCACACACCTGTAAAGCCATTCTCCACACTCGTACGTCCCAGCCAGGAAAAATATCATCTTAACTTAATGACTATTTTAATTTTTGTGCTCCTTCCCCATTGTAATACGTCCCTATGCCCCGCATACTACATGTTCTGTCTTGTATGAAAAATGGAAGAAAGACAAAGTCATTTATTCTTTATTCCCAATGACAATTCGTTGTGGACTTTCAGGTATTCCTTATAAGTCAGGATCAGGAAGATGGCCAATGGAAAAGACCAATTGAATAAGCAGTATCGTTCATCTCATATTTTATTATCATATTGTACCCGTCGGTCGACTCATTCAGTGCATTGGCTTTGGCTATGTGGCACTTTTGACTTGACTGGTGGTGGTGGCGATGGTGTGAAAAGCTGTTAATGCTCCCGGTCTTCATTTCATATGCCTGCCACTTACGAACTTCTCATACTTCATGCTAACTAAACCTGCCAGAGCAGATAAAAATGTGCTGATGTCACGTTTTGTTCTTTTCCCTATAGTAAAAGTATCAAGCGGCAATCTCTGCATTGGGTTTTCCTTGCCAGAATGATGATGATGTTTGATGATGAGGATGATAATACCCTATGTCGCCAGTAGCACTGTTGTTCTTACCCTGTAGTAAAGTAACACCTAGTACATAGTTCATGTAAAATCCAACTACCACTTTGAACATCTCAAACCGATAAGTACCTAGCCTTATAGTACAGTATTACTCGTATTTATACCCAATCAATGGCCTCGATGTATCCTCTGATATAATGTATGTATAGTGATAGCTTCAGCTCCTTCATCTTTTCAACGCCTGATTGCATTAAAGTTTTGACAAGAAGAATCACATTATTCGGTGTCATGTCTGTAAAAAAAAACCTACGACTCTTCCTGCATTTTGAACAGACCTACTGTATCCTGGTCTTCTAATCCATGACACGACCAAGTATCCATCCATTGTAATCAGATCAAGAGACCTTTCTTCTCGTCAGCGTATTTTAAACAGCTTTGACACAAAGTCTGCCCATGAGGGTGTAACAGTTCTCATACGGTATTACCGGAAGCAACTCTATTTAAACGCACATTCTATATCTGAAATCTGGGGCAAAACGAGTCCTTTTTGAAAAATATTTAAAATTTAGAAATTCAGACACAATATCAAAGAAATCATGCGGTGCTGTTGGAACGCTGGGAGTCGTATGGGTTTCAGATGGACTGATTTGAAAGCAAGGTTGTCACGGTTGGGAAGGAATGGCAGTCCGGGTTTGATTGATAGGCCATGTGAGAAAGCAGTTTCTATTTTCTCTCCCGTATTCTTCCGATCACCATCACCGTCACATCATGACACTCTCTCACATTCACCGCATTTCTACAATCCCTCGTATGTAATGCATGAATCTTGCGATGTTACCACCAAGGAGCTGTAATCCTGCATTATTGCATATTGGTAAACAATCTTCCTGAGGAACCTTACCAACAAGGTACTGGAGCAATGACGTTAAATATTGAAGGACTACACTCTGATAGTAATCTTCAATCACATCACCCTCATACAAGAAGGAGGAACAGGAAGCCCCTTATGGAGCTACGATCCTTAATCCTTATTGTGCTTCACACTTGCTACTCTTACCCTTTTCCACATCCAAATTTCAGACCAAACCGTACTTCAGCCTTTAGTACTACATACTATTTTTTTAAAGTGATTTTCCCGTTAATGACTCACTTAAAGAATAATAATCATCCCCTTTAGTTGGAATGATGCCCAATAAGTATTAAGTAGATCTCCTCTCCTGTCTACTTTATACAAGTCCTTCAGCGTTAATCCCTGCCTTAACATGACATTGCCGTATGTTCACGCGTTTCTCGTCTCTCAATCTTCAGTTGGGACTTGGGAGCATGTAGGTTGTCTTTGGGTTCATCGTATTACATACTACTGAGGTATATTACTGATTACCTTGTACAATACAGACGACTGTAAAGGAGCATTGTAGATAATATAAAGTATGCAGGTAAAGTTAAGTGGAAAACTGAGAGATGTAATAATTTTACGAGACTCTTTCCTGGCTAAGTACTGTAGATTGGATTAACAATTACTCCTCACACAATCAGAGGCTAAAATTTCATGAGTCATTTCAACAAATGTTTAAATAATGACATCTACATAACACAACAACCAAATCATAATTTACAAGAATACAACCCTGTTCCCTACTTACCACTGCTGACTGCTGCTGTTGTCAGATAAATGATAAAAAGGAACCAGGGAACAAATAGAACCGGTAGTTAGTATTGTTGGTTACATTAGCCATACTCACTTTAACAATACAAGCACTTTTACATTTATTAGCACCTACTTTGCCATCAAAGTACAAGCATATATGATGTTGAGATGTGCAGATGGGATGACTCCGAAGTTTCGTCAGTGTTGTCAAAATAATGAAGTTTTAGTACTTAACCAAGCGTATTTTACTAGACACCACTAATTTAATTTTCATTTCATGTCGGACTTTTTTTAAATCCACGATTTTTAAAGGGTTTTTAAACCCCATATGTCTGAAAGTTTGATTTGATGTTGGCGGAAATCTGGATTAGGGTATCCGAATGTTCATACACTGCTTTAAATACATATCCGATATAAATCCTGAAACTGAAGAAACGTACTTTCAATAATAGAGAGCAAAACAAAAACATCACTATTTCAATCTCAATTCTTTCAAAGACTTGTGTATAGTAATAAAAAAGTGTATATCTGAAGTTTTAAATTTTGAATCAGTAATTAAAAATAAAATAAAAATAAAATACCTTGTACCCTGAGTAATTCAGTCTGTTTAAACTAACTCAAAATGAAATTAAACTTTTTAAATTGTATTAAGTTTTAACCAAGCTAAGCAAACCCAATCATCCTACATTCAGTTCTCAAAAATCAGGGTAGTGTTTAAGTGGTAAGCTGTTTATATACAGATCATACATTTTCATAATCTATGCATTCATTATTGACTCCTGATATACTCTTGGATCTTGAGTCGATCACCATACTCGCACTTCCTTTACCCCTTACGAATTCGGTGGAAGGAAGAATGTTTCAAACTTCCAAGGTATTTTCCATATAGCGATAGACGATTGTAAGTCGGTAAGTAGAGGCTATAACATAATAGAGGTGGAAGGTATATTAGGATTATTATGATGAGGGAAGGAGAAGACATGAAGCAAACGGAATGATTAATGACTTGCAACATTACCGAATTCTATTGACAAACATTTTACTTGGTTGCACCCATCATTCCATGCCCATGACGTTATTTAGCTCAACTCCAGGCATCACTGAACACAATTGTCGGCCCATGACAAAAATGCCCTTCTTTCTCCCTCTTGGAATATTGCTCCCTTTTACTAATGTGCCACACATACACATATAGTCCACGAAGTGTCCCTTATATCCAGTACGGAGGCAAGTATAGAATTTCCGACCAGATTCCTTCTTATAGTAAATAATCCAATATTAAACCCTGATTTTATTCCCATCTATTCTGCATAAACGTGTGACTGTTCCATAAACCTCTCTCCGACCAAACTCTGTTTGCCTAATCTCCAAGTTCCTTTCAATCCTCTGGTCTCCTCTCAGATCACATTAACCCCTTCCGTCTTCCTTTACCAATTTACACAATCAATGCCCTTTCCATACCATATCAACTTCTGTATACTTATATATGTACATACTTCGATACCGATGTAGAAGGACGGTGATCCAATAGTAGCCTTGTATTCAAATTCTCACATCCCACTGCCACTGCATTACATCGCATCGATTACACTTGACATCACAATCTTCTCTAACGCTCTTCTGTGTACATGATCCCCTCAATTGTGAGCCCACGGCTTGAGTCTAGAAGAGTGACACCTGAGTTTTCTTGTAATTGATGACCCCATGGAGTCTTTTTCACTGGTAGTCAAAGTCGCACTTTCATTTCTATACTTGTCGGGCTGGAATAGAATCTTAGAAAGAACATAGACTCTTAATCGAAATTTAAAAGGGTTGTGGGAATGCAAATTGATTTTTTTCTTCAAACTTGTTGCAAATTTGAGTTTACTAGCTTCAACATTAGACTGCTAATGACAATTATTAACAGATGGAATCCAGACTAAGGGTAATTGAAAACCCGAAAAAAATCTTGGAGCACAAAGTCTGTCAGGAAAAGCAACTCTGCAGTTAGTAGCCTCAGTTTGTAAGGTTAGAAGTAATCCTGATCTCCACTTTAATTCCTTGTAAACGTATAGTTGTTAGAATCTATGTAGAAGCATTTAAAAATGAGATCTGCCCCAATGGAATAGGCACAAAGTTTTTAAGAAGAGTGTAGACTGGTTTTACTAATGACATTCGCAATTGTTGGATTATTGGATTGGAGTAAATTAAAATCATTTGCATGAACGGTCACATTTAATATTTAGAATCACTCGGCTTGGCCATTTTGATACATTTTTAACATTTGAAGTTTATCCCAACATATTTTTAAAAAAGTTGGTAGATCTTAAATAGCCTCGTTAAATCTTGGTTTTAAACCTGCGGTAGTCCAATCTTTTTGTCACTTCTAACGTTGTAACTCACAGCTCTAAAGAGGAGAATATGGTGTATGGAAGATTTAACCAGAGAGTGGGAGGACTCATTACGATTTTTCGAATGACGGATTAAAAAAAGTTTATTCTTACTAAAGTGCACTTCTTTCTGGATATGTAAGCAGTATCATGGAGTTTTACAGGTCGTTAAATTGGTGTAGTATAGTAAGACCTTAGATAATATATACATTGTATATGAATAATTAGATACATACAAATAGTAGAAATGCACGTAGGTTTCACATAGACCCGTATACTTTCACCAACATTGATTGTGATTGGCAACGTAAGTTAACTTTATCCAAAAAATACTTGTAATTCTGCCAGTGCGAGAGAATAAAACGTAGACGTAAAAATAAATCTCTGAGAACACTATTGCAGATAATGGAAATCCCATTATCATATGTCTATGGCTTGTGTTGAAGTTTAATAGGGTTTATTTGGGAAGTTAAGAAATAATGAGATTGGTATAATGGTTATTATTGTGGCTTTTTAAACTTCACGAGCTATATGTTGTATGTGAGATACATGCTATTTGCAGAATAGGGCTTAGCTATACATACTAACTTCGCCTATTATATAACATGTACTACCGCCTCGCGCCTATACAGATATTACGTCAACTCCAGCATATGGCGTTTTCCTTTGGATTAAAGTAAATTACGATGAAGAAAGGAGTTTAGGATATTATTGTCAAGCTTACTAATACAAATAAGAGGAACATAAAGTCTAGATCACCGTGCAGATGTCTAGACGCAACATTCTAAACTCCAGACCCTCGACTATAATTGAACATTTAGAATTCTTTTATGAAGTGAAACAACAGTTTGAGAGTTTTAAAGTTAAAAGGCAGAGAAGTACACACTCCGTACTAAACATCCTCTAATTCATTAGACAGACTATAAATTTGATCATTTAGTGTTTGGTTACAAGAGTCAAGAATGAAGGCACTGACAAAGCTGTGTTGGGAACCTTTGGCTCTCGAACATTAGTGTTTGTACAACATGTTCGTAGTCAGCAGAACATAAAGTGGCAGAGGCACATAAGTGGTGGAGTCCGGAGAAGGAAGACAGAGGAGAGAGAAACAAGCCGAGAGGCTCGACGCAGGAAGAGTTGAAGCTCCTCACCTAATTGGCATGAAGTATTAAATTATTCTCTAATGAGAAAGGAAGTCAAATGGAATGTGTAAAAGGGCACGACAGAGAGACACTTCAAATATTTTTCCCTTTGCCATTACAATCTCATAATAGTCATAATCATAAGCTGTAGGACACGGAGTCTAATGTACGTTTTATCACTTACAGTTTATGGCATTACATTCTAGGCAGGGAGAAGGCATAGGTAAGCAATTCAGTCACCTCTTCTCACCCTCAGAGGAGGAACGAAGAGCCTATTATACTATTTGCTCAAGATTATTATTGATACGATTTCTGGTAAACTCTGGATTACATGGAATCTAGGCTCACGTCGAGTGTCAACTGCATCCTATGGAATAGAGGCTGGGAGAGGGCTGAACGTGTGTGTATGTTTCAATTATATTTGAGAAATGGATAAGAGAGAGAGGAAGGAGTTTAAAGATGATAAGTTGATGTTGTCATTACATGAGTTAGATCAAGTTCTGTCCCACCTTACCCAGTTCTCAGTCTGCTCTGGGATAATTAATTATGCAAACGATCACATTAGGAAGATGGTTCAACTACTTCCACCTATACCTGCCTATAGCTCTGATGTAGCCAAGTCGAGAGTCTCTGGATTCTGGATGTCAACGCTCACGAGGTTACGTATCACTTTTCAACTCCAAATGAATGTATTTGTAGGAAGAGGTGGAAGCGAAATTATTTAAATCTAATAAATGTGATACGACATCAAGCAAAGTTCTACCCAATTCATTAAAATCCTTTCTGCTCATTTGTCTAAATAAACGGTGGAAAGTTCTACCTTCTTTCTGTACATTTCTCGACTTGACTACCTAAGCTTACATTAGCTTCCGACTCGCTGCTTCTAGACTTGTAGCCTTCTATGATACAGAACTATAGCACTGGGCTCATTTACAATGCCAACAACACTTTTCATTCCACTCAACTTCAAGCCCTGCTGGATGTATGTATCTTGAATTCAAACATTCAACACTAATAAGTTTGATATTTAGAAATTAAGAAACTTGCATGTCCCTTTAGTCAAATACAGTTTCATCAAACCAGTAAGAACTGTTTCAAAACGCTCTATTCATCTCAAGCAAGACTAACGAATTTCTTATTTATTCCTCTACCTTCCTTCAGGATGTCATAGTCTTCCTGTTGGCTGTGCAAATAACTTGACATGAAAATTTAATCATTTCTCCGGCTTCTCAGAATTCCTTCAATTTGTGCGTTTGTCTTCAACTTTTGAAATAGTAATCGGACTCTCCACGTTAATGCACCCTTGTTATATTGTAAATTGTTAGGCTTGTAGTTTACAAGTAGGATTAGTTAATCTAATCATATTCGTCCTAGTGGCAGTCTGCTTTGAATTTTTATCAACTACCTAGCTAAGCATATAGCTTGACTCCTATACATAGTAGGTAGTTAAATTTAGAAAGGCTATGCTTAAGGGAAGTATGAAGAAGCTAGGAGGAACTTGTCCAGCATAAAATGTAAAATCTGAGTTCTCCAAAATCTCAAAGAATAAATCTCATTCATTCTAATTACTTGAGGAAGGAAAGGTAGCGAACACGGGCGAATAAATAAGAATAAAGGAGAGGTCATTGGAAACCTTCTTTTGCCATTGGCCCAGGTGGATGATATGATAATAATGAATTTAGCATTTTAACTATGAAAGAAGTTTCTAGTAATTTAATATTTACCATCATCATAGGATTTGAATGAATTAGGCATAACTTCGCAGGGAATATCATGATTCCATAATTTTGAGTTTCAATGATCCTACATATATCCAAGCTAGAACTTGAGCTTCTTCGTAATGACAGGCCTTATAATTTAATGCAGTAGACCAGAAGTACTTCTTCGCGGAAAGAATTGAGATTCGAGAATCATGGATTCTCTCTCCTATTTACTAAATTTGTACTGACAAGAAGGTCCGGTCAATCTGCTTTGCTTTGTTGGCTCGCCAGCATAAATGTTTGGGAAGAGCTTATGATTTCAGCTTGCTTCTTTGCTTGTGTGATGAACATCCCCTTAGTCTGTATAACATTGGTCTTTTCCTAAACACCTTAACTTAAATTTCAAAGCGGTCGGAAATCCCCTGGTAGTTGACATTGATGAAAAACGTAATTTAATTAATTGATTTAGTGTATGTGTTAACATCAACGAGGAAAGAAATATAATCCGTCGAATATCACTATCTACCGTAATTTTTTCCATTCCTTGCCTCAAATCAATTATGCTTAACAGGTGCTTGATTCAGATTGAGTTTATTTAAATTTCGAATCACCATTTCTTATCAATCCGATCCCGTGCTCGTTTACAAGACGAGCTCCCTTCAACGCCGTACCTACAACGCTTTATTAACCATGAAACTAGACAGAGAAGACCTGAGTGGAAATGTCTATAATTTTTTCCCCTGAATAAAGATATAATAGAGAGAGAGAGAGAGGCCAAGCCGTCATGTTTTTAAGCGAAAAGAGGCACTCGAAGTAAAGAAAAGGTTTGAAAAAAAATAATGGGTAGTGGAGGAAGGCGTAATAAGGTAAATATAATTAAATAATGACAAGATGATGAATGAAAGAGCCACGCGTATCTCGATCAACTTATCAAGTATTTCAGTAATATGCAGAATCAAGTGTTTTGTCATTCTTTTTATTTGCCTGATCTCATTAATCTAATACATAATGCGGAATTATTTTCAAAAACTGACTCGACGGAGTAGTGTAGTGCGGGAATGGCCATGCATAATATGCAATACAAGTCCATTCTAACACTACACACTAACTCTGCTAACGAGCTGCTTGAGAAGATTTGAATTCGAGTCGTTCAATAGACAAAAACAGTCTTTGAAAGTTTATAGTACCTACGTACCTATTAGGCTGGTACAATGAGATTTTATGAGTCATTCTGGATTCTAACAGCTACAAGCGAGGGAAGGAGTTTGAATGACATTGTTGATTTTTACCACAGAAAACAGAAGTGCATTGACAGGGAGGGTAATGATATGATAGATACACCATACACCATCCCCGATACTTTCTCTAAGTACACTTGTACAATATTCAATCATGAATTAGGACCCCGGATAAGCACTGTGTATCTTTATGTAAAAATCATGTTTAGAACGAGATGAAGGGTCATGTGAAAAAAACACGGTTTCCAGAAATATACTTAACTACCACCAGAACTACCATTCATAAATATGTTTCTTGCATTATGCAAACTGGAAAATAGAAAAATCCCCCATATTCTAATATACCTTATGTTTGTATAATTGTTAACAAGGGACTTGTTCAACCATCGGGTAGTCTATTTTTCTCCCTATATTCCATAATCTATTCAGTTTTCACCCCTAGACTGGAGGAAAAAAAACACTTGAATGGAAAATGACATGGTAAACAAAGCGCAGGGACATACGCCACTTACTTTCACAGGGTAATAATTTAATCCCGAGTTGATTTCAATTCTCCCCATCCTTTTCATATTAACATTATAAACAGTCTATTGGGAAAATATTCATTAGTCCGGATTTACGTTTTACTGCTCAGCCGAGTAGGTACAACAATTAATTATTTCCACTCCGGCCTTCCTACTTGACTTTTCTGAATTGAGCTATTGATTTATACAGGAAATATTGTATTTTTATTACCAGTCAGTGTTGACTATAATCAACTCATTGAATAAGTTGGGGGAAAGTATTTCAAAGTTATAATGGGCAGGGGGAAGTGTGTACAAATTGAGGTGGTCAATATTGATGCAAATTTCTCATATCCTTTAGTAAGTTTTAGGTGGTTTTGAATTTTGGATGGCATTTTCAACCTGGCACATAGCATGTTTTCTTTAGTCAATAATAAATATGTGCAATCTAATATAAGAACATCCTAACATACAAAGATATGGACACCTAAATTATGTAACCCAAGCAGTGACTACAAGCAAAGTAAGAGAGATCTGCTGAAGAAAAAACACGACTGCATTGTAAAAAGGCAACCTTCCCATCGTGGTCAAAGGGGTTCCAAGCTTCAGACAATTGCAAGTGGTACACCTAATAATATAATATCCAGCCTAATATTATTCTCTCCTTCCCCAGTACATAAAAATCCATCCCTCTTCTACATTCTCTAAAGATGAATAGAAAAAGGGGAGAAAATAGATAAATATTTTCCTGTGGTTAAGTCGGTTGGATAGGGGTGGCCTGGTGGTGGTGTGGCTCTATATATTCCAATTCCTCAGAGGTGATTCTTTTCCAAGAGGTAAGTTACACAAGCAGTCCGGCAGTACATACCGTCGTGTGTCTACCGTTACCATCCATATCCAAGGCAGTCCCTGCTGTCTTGAAGTGCACTATTCTACTAGCCGTATCTAAAAATAAGAGTCAATCGAGAGAAGAAAATAAATAAGACCCTTGAGATCCAAACCTCTTCCATAAAGGAAAACGCAGTGGGAAAGGTAGAAAGGAGAAAAATGGAATAAAAGCTCAAAAGTCTGAAAAAGAAAGCTCGTATTTACAAGGATGGAGAAGCAATGCATAAAGAAGCCCGACTTATTCTTCTCCTATGAAATAACAGCAGAACTACCTCTTGGTATATGTGTAGGTTTATGTGGGATATGATAGAGATGATAATATTGGTGGTGGTGATGGTGGTGGTACTGTTCCGAAGATAAGAGATTCCATCAGCTGAGAGGAGAGAGAGAGAGAAAGTCAAGTCAGGAGATATGATGATGATGATGGTCATATGCATTATACATTCGGAGAGTCCTGGAAGTTGTAGTCTCTGCTAGCTCTCCTCTGAGAACTGAATAGAAGACGTAATGTTGTAAATGTTGTAATACCGAAGGAGGAAGGTGTTTTCATACTTCCCCTGAAATATTGAAAGATTTATCAACCCTTTGATAGTTTCCATTAGCCTTATTGGAAAACCATTCCTCCTCGTTTCTCGAAGCTATTCTCCTTTCTCGGCGTATAAGAAGAGGAGGAGGCTGGAGATAAGAGGAACTAGGTAGAAGTGTAAGTATGAGCTACTTCCAACATGAACATTGGCCATTTGAACATTGAAAATAATGTACCAACAATTTTTTACCTATGCCCATGCATGTAAGTGCTTTGGAATACATAGTTATGTGGTTAGGTAGCTTTCTCAGAGTAAGTAAGTAATTCAACGTTTGATGCCGGGTTATGATAATAATGTACGACCGAAACATCATACCCGCTTGTTTCACATTCGCTTTCTCAACTGTGAACTGAAGAAAAATATCCACAGAATATATTTCATACAATTTACAAATATGTACTGATGTCATGATGCTAGATGACCATTTGACTTCCAATACTCCCGAGCACAAAAGAATACTTTATTATTATTATTATTATTTATTATTATAAAGGAAGAGGGCTGCTGGATAGGTTGAAGTAGAGCTATCTACAAGTAACGAAGTCCGTTCAACCCCACTCAGCCTCCTAAATATAGAGTCTAGAGTAAATGGTAACTATTCCCTGAAAGAAATGGATCGGATGGGGTAGTCAATATTCTTAATTACTCCCTTGGAAATTGACCGACCAGTCTGTTTGTCTCTTCCTCTGATGGATTCAAGGATTCAAGTATTCAATCACAGTCAGGAGCTTTTTGTAACACAAGAGTGTCTCAAAGCCCAGTATGTATTAGTAAAAGGTAGTTTTCCTATTAGGTAGTGGATCCTGGAGTAATATAATACTTTGTTGTCCACCACGTATGATGAATACTGTGCAGGATGTATTCTTTTATTTCGGCTTGAAGGACACAATAGCTCCTCCATGTACATACTTATATCTAACTACTACTCAGTACATATCACAAGGTCTGAAACAGTATGGAATTTTTGTAGACATAAAAGGAATAATGAATTCTTTTCATCTCTTTATCACAAAAACAGCGATTGCCATACCATCATCCCATGCCACATGGCTCAGTCTGGAGTGGACAAATTCATCAATCCAAATCAGTCCAGAATTCTATCAAAGCCAAAGAAGGAACAGTTGGATTTGGATTTGGATATTCTAATTTCTTTCAATGCTACATTTCCACAGTTCTAACTACAACATCATAAACACATTGTTGTCAATTCCATAGAAAATTGTCACAAATCAGGATGGATGCACTCGAGTCTGGAACGACGTTTCCTCGTATTTTCCCTATTGATGCTAACAATTCCAAGTTCTATCAAATACTTTGAATTGCCACTACAAGCGCGTATGTAAATCCAAAGGAAAAACAAACAGGGGAGTAAATAGGAAATTAGGAAAGGAAATAACAAATATCCCCAAGACTCTCAAGACTCTTATCGACCGACTAGAAAATAACGTATAAATAAGTACACACACAGGCTAGGAACATCTTCAGACCTCCCCGTCAGTCAAATCTCAAATGCAAGAGGAACTCAAGGACATTACACGTAATAACATGGTCAAATTTAATTTACCGTTTTGCATCACTATACCACCACCACCATCCTATCTTTACCGCAGCCAATGGTTAAAAAGTAATCTAGCTTCCAGAAAAGAAATCATTGATTCATCTCCATCTCCTATTTATATTCCAGAGTGATGTTGATCTGTGTGAAAAACATCCTACCTACCACCACCACCACAGACCATAGCATGAAAGTAGGAAGAAGAGGTGGCTTACTCCAGAATCCAGAACTCAGTCGGTACTCAGCTAATCCATCTATATCATGTACATACAGATACATACCCAGATGCATTGCATAATATTTGGTCAAACTACTCTTCTCGGATCCAAAACCCCCAAGCCTTGAAAAAGGGTTGAGCTGAAAAAGAGACGGCAGATGAGATGAGATGAAAGAGAGGCCAAGCTAGTGGTTTCACGTTGGCAGTTTGGCAGTGAGGACGATGTAGGATGCAAGATGCAAATATTATGCAGAAGTCACTGCACTGCAAACTGCACCTGGTTCATAATAAAAGTTCCTATAAAAAATCCTTCCATCCGAAGTTATAGCCTTGCTCATGAAAAAGTGAACCCTGCATAAATTTAAATCATTTTTTAAAAATTCAATATCCAATCTGGTCATTTAGCCATGGAAATGTATCCAGCTAAGAAGATGATAGGATAATGAGGGTGGAGAAAGCAGTGGAGAAAGCACGGCTGGCCAAGAGGAGGCTAGGATAACGCAGGAGCCTGGAAAGGTGAGAGGGAGTGGGTTGGCCTTGTAAGACAATAGGTTGGGGAAAACAATGAGAGCTAGGCTCTGTCTCTGCCAAAGAAGTCGGAGACTATAGGAGAGATGAGGTTCAGGTGTGGAGTTGGATGAGTAGGCGGACTCTGGGAAGAAGATTGCGCAAGAACGGAGAGGATGACAATAGTTTGGTGTTGGTGTTGGAATTGTTCCTGGGATGACAATAGCCTTTGTTCCTCCAGAGTTGAGGATTGGCTAGAGCCGAGGTAGCCAAGGGTGGCAACGGAGTCTATAGGCTGGTCGTGGAGTTTCGAACTCCTGGAGATCCAGCCTTCTCTCTCTTCTCAGTCTCAATCTCATCTCATCATGTTGTGTCCCTATACTATAAGCCCATGCTTCTCCACTCTGTTCCGCAGATAGATTACATAACATGAAGGAGAGTTGGAGCAGGAGCCAAAAGACGAGATGCGATGAGAATCGGTTGGGTCCGTATAATACTGGGATCATATTGTGTATCAGGACAGGAGGATGATGATGATGAGGAGATCTGTTCTCTTATGGTATCGTGCTTGAGGATCGTGTGCTGTTGGGTTTAGTAGTTCGTAGATTGGAAAGTACTGCTGAAGAAATGGGTTGGATGAAGAAGAAGATGATGATGATAGAATACAAGAGCTGTGGAATGTGAATCTCATTCTCTATTCTCTGCGCAGATCCCTTTATACTTTTCCCTCCTGTTGTTCTCCGCATCCAACATCTACGGCCACACGATACGGCCAAGCAGAAGCTCTATGTGAGTCTCGACTAAGTAGTTCCTTACAATCCTCAACACTTTTGGGAACACAACACATGGGAAGAAGCTCTCAGAACCTCCCTAGTCCACCTATTACAACGGAACAGACCGTCTTGAAGTCTTATCGGCCTCCTCCTCCTTTCTTAAAGGACAGGTTCACATTCTCTCACATCACAAACGCTGGGACTTTATTCATCCCACAACAGCCCCAAGAGTACAAGTAGAACGTACCATTGCATTGTCACCGGCTACGATCACCACTTGTCCGAAAACACCCCGTACATCTGTAGCCACTCTTCTTATTCGCATACTTACTGACACATACATGTCACCCTTAACTTTTACTCTGTCAGTCCCTAACTTTTACCTTGGAATAGTAGAGAGAAATATCAGGATTTCAATGATACGTTGAGAGGAGTGTGGAAGCAACCTCAGTATCAAATTGAGACGAATATGAGAAACTAGTTTTGTAACACTGGACAATCCATAATATTTATCCGCAAGTTTAGGAGGAACTTACCCACACTAAAAGTGAGTAGTGAAAGTGCCTCGGACTTTAGTGCCGTGAAATAAGAATGTCACTAGAAAGCCCAAGTCTTCTGTGATTTGTGAATTGTAAATTATCCGGGACTTTTTCGAAACTTGGAAAGCTTAATCCTAAATTGATAATCATCTTGTCACAGGCATCATAGGAATTGTTTGAAACTCATCTCTAAGGTATTTGCACTTTATTTTACTATCCACTACTCCAGTGCACACTAAACTATCTCCATTAAATACAATTTTATGCTAAAAAAATCAAATACAAATATATAAAATCCATTTTAAACTTTTCAACACGAAATGTCAAGCATCGAGGTGGACAACATATACTTTTTTTTTCTTTAAATAATATTTTACAATACAGAGGAAGTTAGTATGGGTGGAATTTAAAACCTATTTCTTCGACCTTTGTCCAACTGGTTTCTCACTGGTTTCTCGATACTTGATATCATCTTCGGTATGTATGAACATGAGGGAGGGTTCACAAAGCTTTTAAAAAGACAAAAGGCAAGACACAAGACAGAGGGACCTTTCTCCTCAAGAAGTTCGGTTTACAACGAAGCCAGGAACTGCATAGGCTTCCTAAGCTCACAGGAATACGATTATCCTCGACCATAAGGGGTACTTGAGATAATGACGCTATTGTAGTCACTATTATCAGTACATTTCCATGTTGAACTAATTGTTCCTCCTCTCCTCTAGCAGATAGAAGTTAGAATGGAGAAGTTGGGAGAATGGAATTCTCAAGTATGAAGAACCACTGATAACTCTGATAAGAATCAGATAGGAAGATTGACAATGCCTGTTTGTTTATATTATACCCGCATTTCCATAAGGGCTTTTCCTTCAACTGACTCATACATCCCAATAAGTAAGAACAGCCAAGAGCCGAAGAGAGGGAGTCAATGCTATTTATTAGAATGTATGAAAAAATACTCTTAAGGCTTGGTAGTGAATAGAAATCATAGAATTTGTGGACATCAAAGATTAAGATTTAAGACATTGTAAGACAAGACAAGATAGGAACTTCCCATTGTTTTTCTTTTGGATCGTTGACAATTGTTCCAACTTGGCCGGACTCGACCCTGACCTGTCAACCAGTATTTATGATATCTGTCATGCTGTAGTCCATATCGTACATTCAGGCATTAGCCGATGGACTAAATAAGTTCGGTTAGCTTATTTGGTACAATTTATTATAATGCCCTCTTAATGAGTTGTCGATGGTGGAGTCCACGAGGCATACAATTTAGACAGCTACTAAAATGTTTTTTTTTAAATGGGAGACAATGAAAAATTTACAAAGTTGACTGGCCCATTTGATACTGATTATTTGGAAGGGGTAAATAAGAGTTTAATTTAGGGACGTGTACATGTGCTGACAGGGAATTAATATGCCGGCCTTATTTTACACTTTGAGCCAAGGATGACTAACAACTCCCGTCTTATGAAATGGAAATAATAGACGGAGAACGGCTTGTATCAAAGATCTCAGCATTTGTTGTCTAGTCGTTAGTTCAGTTGTGAGTTTGGAGCTAAAGGAACAAATAACTGTGTATAGGGATGTATGTATATGATGATAATACAAAGTTACAGAGTGTATGGTATAATGGAAAGTACTATTAGATGGATGGTTAATAGACGCTGAGCATTATTTTAGACAAGACAAGAGATACCCGGGTACAAAAAGATGTCTAATGACTTGGGCAAAAATCCATTAGAAAAACTTCACGTTTTATTGGCATGAACATCTTGTGTGTTTTATAATTCCAAGCTTAAGGTTCTGAACGAGACTAGCTTAGCTTTAGGTGGATAGTGGATGATAGCATAGTAGTCTTGTCGACAAAGAGGTATAGAAAATAATGCAATCCCTCTAAATCCAATCCACATCTCTCTCGAGTCTTGCTTGAGTTCATGAGTCTTCTTGAGAAGAGGTCTTGACTTGCTTGACTACTGTAGAATTAGTGAATTAGTACAGAGCAAGAGCATCAGTCCTGGCTTGTGTAGTTCTGTTGTGGTAATTGTATTGTCACTGGGAGGTTTTGGTGAAAGATGGCTGAGTTGCCTCGAATCTAGGCTCCAGAGGCTGTAGAGAAGGAACAAGGGAGACGAGGAAGACGAACCGAATTGTTGATTTGCCCGTGGTTCGTTAATTAATGAGATTTGTAGTGGAAAATGACAAGGAATGTTGTTAGCCCAAGTGCTTTGTTCACATTCCTCTTCCTAACTTGTTGACTCCCACTGATCCTAAATTCTTCCCTCTTGTCTTCTGCCTCTTTCATTGTCATCCTTCAACTTCATTGGATCCCAGTGCAGTCCCGTCCCCGTCTAATTTACAATCAATGACTTTTAATTTATTCAAGCACTTGTACCAAGACATTTAAAACAAAATTAGGACATGTAACCTCCGAAGTTTATTCTTGTTGAGATTACGTAAATCTGTCTCTCCCACTTTTATACATTCCTCCTATCGTCCCTATCTGCCTGGAAAGGGTGTTTAGGCAGCATAAAATATATTCATACATTTTATGACACCGGCTTCTTTATTATGATTCAGTGAATTATTTACACATGCAGAATGCAAATGGTTGGGACCGCCATGTCCACTTTTTTATTATGTCATATTGGGTCAACAAGCTTTTTTAAGGGATACATTGTTTTTGATGACCTTATGGACCGAACACATCGGTTTTTACTGGATTGGTGGGACCAGAGGATTGGATAATATAGCTTATGCAGTTTCTCAATTTTGTATTTTAGCCTGGCAATAATGAAGTATAGATGTTTGGATTGTGGATTGTTCTAAATGGATCGGCGGCAAAGATCTGAGGAAGTATGGCTCCTCTAATTGTTTGTAATAGCAAGCAGCTATAGTTGACTTCGGAAAGTTAGTTAGAAGATGACTGATGGACAGACAGACTTTTTAAAATCTTAAGATCTGGCTCGGGTGCACTGGGTTTGCTTTTGGAAAAACCGTGTGCTCATATGACACTAAACTACACGTATAAAAAGCAACGCAACACAACGAAACGCAGCCCAGCCTTCCTTATAACCTATGCGGTTGGATTTAATTAACCGCTTTTCGTTCGGAATACAAGTTGTAAACTTCCTTGCCTTATCCATTTTAATTTGATTTCCGAATGTGCATAGATTTGAAGCTATATTTCCAAGTAAACGGTTCATCCAAGTCATGCTCAACTCTTTAATATTTTTCTCAGTAATCTCTCTACTTGTTATCATCTCATCGAACTATTTGCATGCCAAAATAAGTAGATCCTTGTCATGTCTATTATAATACAGGCGTAGATGGTAGAGATTCTCTGTTACCAAATTCTTCTTATGAAAGAGTTGAACAACAAAACCACGTTCTGTCTCATGCATTCGTAGAAGTATTCTTTCGCTAACACAGAATTGTTTATTTGGATTAATGTTGAATGGAAATTTGAAATGTGTTGTGCGAAAGGAGATTGTGCAATTCCCTTCTTGTGTGTGTCTGGTTTTTTTTAAACAATTAACAAAGAGACCTTTTTCAAAGCACAGCCCGACCCTTGAAAGCCTTTTAAAATATTCTACCCGTGGATGCATGTTAACTCTGAGTAAACAGCTCGTAGTCGACTGTTGACCCTGGAAACATAATATTCAGAGACGATGCAAATGTTTTAAATATTCAGTATCCCACTTTAAGGTTTTCAAAAATAGTCCATCGGGACATAAAATAGCAAGGCTTTATAATAGAGTTTTCCCTGCCTGAATATGAAATGCCAGGCATTGCCAGGTAGAAATTCAGTTTTACTTTTTTGCACTGGGATCGGATTGGATAGATTGGGCTGTAAAACTGGGTAAAAGTAGAAAATAAAAAGCAAAAGAAATTTATGAAAATTACTCAGTAGAGCAACAGTGGCAGTCTATTATTTCCAGTAAATTTATATTCTATCTGGGTATACCTTCCTTGTTGATTGTAATGGTAAGCAGATGTTGGTGACTGTTTTTTTTGTTTTGTGTTGTACAACTTGAAGAAGTCTTGAAGAAGACGAGAATGAGAATAGGATTTTTTTCCTTCGAGAGCTTCAACTCCCAAAGATTAAGTTACTGAAGTGAAGCAAGACGTAAAGTAGGTACTAAGGGCTTAAATAGAGTCCCACCTCCAACAAGTACTTGACTAACGAATAAAATGCAATACAATCCATCCATTTGGCAGGGCATTTTTCTCCTCCAGCAGAAAAGTCCTCAGTCATTAAGCAGTGGGTCAGCCAGGCACAACAATAGGATTTATATACTTAGCCCTACACTCAGATATATATTAAACACAACTGTACATACGAAACCACATGTGTAGAGGGGAGTCGGATCCTGGATGCTCCAGTTCCTCCATGGATAAGTAGCTCTGCCTTTATAAGACTGCATAATACATTAGAGATACTTACGCAACCGAAGGGGGCTTCTACGTGGACTTGAAAGCGGAGGAATAAATACGGTGGAGATTTGTTACAAATTCTTCTTTTTAGGGAAAGTCCGGATAAATCCTTCAACGCTTTCTGTTTTCCTACTCCGACATTATTATAGGATCCTTGAGGCAAGCCATATCAGAGGAATCTTAGGAAAAACAACTTCCAATGAGAATAAAACCCCTTGAGTAAGAGACGAGATGGGAATAAGAACAAAACGGAAATTTAGATCTCTTCCTTCTCCCGTTTTGTCTTCAATTTAGCCCGTATCTTCCAAAAACTTCCAATGCATATATATGAAGGTATTATAGGCCTGTATTTTTTTCCTGTCTAGGAAGATTAGAGGCTGTAGAAGAAGTGGAGAATAGAATGGAGGGCATTTCACATACAATAAGAGAGGAATCTAAGTTCAGGAACAAGAATAGGAGGAAAAGGTCGGTGCCGACGGAAGGAACAGAAGCTTTTCATCTCCTCTTTTGCCTTAAGGATCCCAATGTTTTAAGACGTTTTAATGTTTCTTTACTTTATCTTAAAAAGTAAGACTAAAGGATTGGGCTGTACATTACATACTAGGTAGAGAGGACTTCTTCTTCTACATCATGCCGTATATCTTTTATTCTTATGCACAATGAGGAGGCTCACCCGGGCTCTCCTTTGTTGAGACTCGGTGTGACTGACTTCTGGTTTATTCTGAAATCCAGTCCCTGACTTCTCCATTCCTACAAAGTCTTTATCATCCTACCGCCAGCACAATTTACTTTACTTAATTTCGGTGTCTTAGTTAGTTAGGCAGGGAGACTAAGGAAGACCAGGAGGCTTTTAGCTCTGGAGATCAACTTCCCTCTCCTCTCTATTATCGACAGCCACTCCGGGCATAAACAAATCCGTGTTTTTTTGAAACAATGCTCCCAGTTTCTCAAAAATAAAGGGAGACTTTACGTAAGACAAAGGGTAGGCCTATTTGACTCGTATCTATTACATGCTTATATGTTCTGCTTTCTACGTAAGTATTCCTTTAATGTACATACATGTATAGGAGTAACTAAGAATAGATCTGCTAGGCCGATTTCTCTACTAGCTAGTTATTATATCTAGTAGACTTTCTGAGGGCAAAGTAGTCTGCTGCTGGTTGAAGTGAATATGCTGATGATGCAGTGTACACAATCAGTATGAAAAATTGAAAACAAAGAGTGGTTTTGAATGTTTGGGAAATAAGGGGCCCTTGAAAGAGCACAAGTCAGTCTCCTCATTTCAAATCTTCAGGGGAAGATGTGACTAAGACTGAGTCACCCTGTGTTGTGTCTTCTTATGAGGCTGGAAAAGAGTGAGAGGGTACAGAGGGACCCTTTTGAGACATTTAACAATTTTAAACACTCTGGGGACCTTAAAGGGCGTGGGATGAGATTTGAAACAAAAGGAAAGGCCAACAAGGGCTGGTGTACATATGTGAATATGGGGCGAGGAATGGGAGAGTCGTCACATCCAACAATGAATGAAACAATAAGATCTTTTGGACTCCCTTAGGTTTTATGTATGAAGGACGGATTTATTATTATGAATTTCTAAGCCAAACTTGCTGGTCTTCTATATCAGATATCTGTGAGTGTGTATGTAATATGCACATGCTATAGCATTGTTCTGCTTCTTGAAAATTAGAGGCTTAGCTGCTTCAAAGGATAATCCTTGGGAACCCTGTTGTAGATTAGAAGTGACTTACTTGACTGACTTGCCAAGTTTCGTGAAAAGGGCACATACGCTGACTTCTTTAGTTGTAATACACAATTGGTTTTCAAGTGAGTCAAATTTCGCTTCTATTATTTGACTCCATATGGCTCCAATCACTCCGGCCCGACGACGGGAACCTTTCCTATTCGATTATGAACCCTCCGACAGAAATTAGGCAGACGTCACTGAAGGTTGTACAAATAAATTGAATTTCATTATGTGCACAAGTATAGTCATTGCATGGATATGCAGAGAATGTAGAAAGTAATTCTTGTTCTTAGAAAGATGGATGTGTCCAAGTCAATTCATTAAATGCCAGTTTGTAGAAATTCTATGTCATTATATTCAAGTTATGAGATATCCAGTGGGACATGCTAAAAGGGGGAACCAGAAGGAGATAGAATTTTCGTCTCTCATCAAACAGTCAGCCACCCAGGAGTCAATTGGCATGTCGGAGATTTTATGACGCTATGCATATATGTACCGGTGTTCTTAAAAATTATCGTCACTTCTTAAGCAATTTTTATGTCTCAATTAGTTACTTCACTTGATAAGAAACTCATAGAATGTACATGGTAAACTCAAAAAGTTTTTTTAAACAAGAATTGAGCTTACCATGATTTCCTGCTTGTCTGGCTTCTTATTGTTCAAAGATTTGAATTGGCAAAAAATATGGCATCGTTAACATTCAAGCTTTGAATCCATGAACTAAGAAGGATCTTTAAATTAAAAAATACATGACTACTGTACTCAATATTTTTTATTTCCATTTTGAATCAAATTCTAAAGAAAGGATATATAATACTGCAGTCCTGGCTACTTGTAGCAATGTGAACAATTACGGAATAATGGCATCCATTCTCAACAGCCAATAAAATAAAGTGAAGAATAAGTTAAGAAATAGAGCTCAATTTATAAAGATGATACTTGTGTCCAACTGACAAGGGCTACATAAAAGAAAGATGGGATCAGAGACAGACAAGCTCTCCAAGTTTCTTGTAGTCTGAAAGGAATAAAATGTTGACCAATGAATGACAATAAGTTCGTTCGTGTCATGCAGTCAGAGCCAATGAAGTAAAAGGGCTATTGATAATTTAAAACCACGAAGCCATCTAGACTTCTCTATCTATTGTAGCTACAGAATTACAGAATGAGCCCTTTTGTGTCCATCCCTGCTCCACTACCTAAATCAAACTTGGTCTTCCTTCTTCTTCCATCTTATAAAAGGCACGTTTTTTGCTGACAAAAAATAAGCTACGCACTAATGGCATCTGCATACATAGTTATGGTCTTACGGACTTAAGTAAAATACTATACAACACTCTACTCTGCTCAAACATAGTCTCTCTTTGATGATAAGACACTCGCTCCGGGCATACATTGTTCTACGGTGGGGCAATAGGCTTAGATATCTTATAATACGTAATCGTTCAAAGTTGCACAAGATTGACAAGTTCCAAGGATCCGATTACAATTTACTTTTTACCGTAGCTTCCTTATTATAACATGCAGGCTTCAACGTAAATTGTTCCACCTCTCTATTCTTAATGTTTCAAAACGTTGTTGGGCACAGTTGAATGGAAGTAATCTTTGATCCTTGCCTCGTATGTAAGTTGTAGGCCTATGGCTTTGACTGCTTAAGTAAACGAAATCTATTATACGGTGAAGTGTAAGCAAACGTGGACAGAGATGTGCACAAAACGCAAAGCAAAAACACTTGAAGAGATAACTGTCAAATCTTTGACACAGACCAGAGCCCTGTATAATGTACAAGAAATATTCGTGTCTTGTAGATACTCAACTTTTTTTGTTATTTTTTGAATCAGTGTAGTCTTGGGAGATTCTGTGGATGCATAGGAGTACGTATGCAAGGAGGTTTCAGAGTTCTGAAGGAAATGTACAATTTAAAAAAAAACTTGGTTAGTCTCTTAACTTTATTTGGTTATTATCTTTTCCAAAACAATTCACATTGTATTTTACTCCCCCGTAATAAGTTACGGAAGTTTAGTGCACGTATCTGGAGTTTATTATCTCCTTTAGGGAAATGCAAGTTAGTACCGTCACTAATGGAATTGTGAAGTCGGTAATGATGATTATGGCGATCCATTGAATTGAATGTTGAATATGTTAGGCGACTATAGACTGTGGGTACATAATAGAAAGACGGACATGCAGATGTACTACATCCCAAGGAATACATTAATATCATTTCCTATTTGCAACAAACCTTAGAAGGCAAAGTTGGAATAAAAAAAATCGTAGACAAGATGCTGACTTTTGAGGTCAACGATCGCATCTTTTTCTTGTTCCTTTTACTGATTTTTTAACAGAAGAAGTACAAGCAACAACGCAACCACTCAAGATGGAAGATGAAGGCTCGCCTGAGTACAAATGGACAGTGTGGTACTAAATAAGATACATCCCACCCTATTCTTAGACAAAGCATCAAACGAAGTCTAGACATTTTTATTATTTTTCAAAGTTAATTCCTCACAAGGGAGTCCTATCATGTGAATGGAGTATTTACTCTTCTGTTTCACGGACTTAGAATGAGAGAGAAGATTTTAAAATCTAAAACAAGAGCCTACCTACTTCTGCTTCGTATAATAATGCTCAGGATTCAAAGTCTCGCAACTTCAAATACTTTATTAAATTAGCCTTTTGAAAGTTTTTAAATACGGCGAGAATTGTTTTATCACCCAAGTCGATAAGTCCACTTGTTCCATGTGAATGAATGCTAAGAAGATGTGTTTCATGTCTCCCCAAAAAGGCAAGGCTCAGACTGTATAAGTGAGACGAACAACGAATGCATCGTTAATCCAAACTTGCATAACATTCATATCACCACAACATTAAAAATCAATGACACCAGACATCCAGACAAAAAAATCCAGAGATGTGTAGTTCCTATAAAGTATTGACATAATGCAGTCCCTATTGACTTCATTTGACTCACATCAGTGTCACATCAGAGTCACAGTCCGGCTGAACAGTCTAAAACCATATACTATCATCACCAGCATGCCTATATGATTACATAACCCTCATCCACCCAACACAAGTGCATCAGGATAAAACTGGCCAAGAGCTAAAAATAATAGTAAAGAAGAGCTATTGAAGCATTTGATGAGAATCTTGTTCATACTGCAACTGATAATAACATCTAAAATATATAGTGCAAATTTATTGTCCCGCATTCATACTTTAAACATCACGCAACATATGAAGAACAGTAAGTATTTAATATATTATGATATGGCCAATGTTAATGAGAATCATTCGAGTTCACATAACAGTTTAACAGGGAGTGTATAGCTTAAGCCACATGAAATTCAGAGGACTTGGTTGGCTTGGAGGAATAAAAATCCATGCTATCTTCATCGGAGCACGAACTCCATTTATATCTCGCCTTTATTTGTCCTCTTTACGAGGAAAGAGGAATATCAATTCATAATGTCATGTACTTTTCTATTCTGGAGTCTGCCCTCCAATAAATAACTTCTTCCCTGTCTTCATCATCATTCATACTCTTTTGCACAGAAGAGAATGGGATCCAGATACGAAGGGACTGACAGAGAGCAAACTATTACATATACAATATAGGAGAGGACATTGTACATCAGACTGGACAACAGGGATGATAATGAGGTGCAATAAAAGACTCATTTTTAATATGTCATTGGAAAGAAAAGACCGTCCAGCTTCAGTTCCAAGTTAAAGTCTCCTTGCCAATCCGACCGAAGCTTTATGCGCACGAATACGTTGAAATGATAATAATAATAATAATCGTCATAATAAGTAGCATTATATCATATAAAGATTATGTACTCTCTGAACTGTATAGTTCGTTGTAGGTATACACATGAGGGTGTAGGGATTTGGAAGATGTAGGTAGACACATCATATCATCAATATCGGGGGTGAGGAGAGTGATATATTTATTTACCGAATCGGATGGAATCATTCCAGCTTGGATTGAAAAGAAGGCCGGAGAAATCAGAATACGTAAACATGACATTCCTCTTGTTATATTGTGGCTGCTGTGGCTAAAGAAAGCAGCCAGGGATATTTATTGTTTATGGTCTATTGATTCTTGAATGATTCCTGGAATATTATACCTACCGACTATATGGAGTATGTTTCTATTGAAAAGTAGTTGTACTCATATGCATAGGCAGAGATGTGAATGCCTTGCTATATGGTATTAGTTAGCCATTCTTCCAGTAAGAACTGACTATGTTGGAGTACGGAGGATATAGGGTGTAGAGGGTTATAGAATAATTTGCTTCCTCGTTATTCAGCGTTTCCTCCTTTCTCCTCTCTTTCGTCCTTATTTCCGTATTTCTCCCATTCTTTACAAATTTCCCTTGCATGGGTTGTCCCCGTAAGTGGGCAATTCTCAATGTCCGTCCTCTTGTTGTTTTGTTTGTTAGGCCAACAAGGCCGTCGTCACCCTCGTGTCGTCAATACTGAAAACATTGAAAGTTCTGAATGGATCTTTGGTGGATGTAGAATGTATCCTATTGACTTTTTCCTCGTACTTGATAGTCAGCCTCAAGATCGGTTGTTGGGTTCAGGATTCAGTGGTTTGGCCTTTATTCACTTTTTCCTTGCTTCATTGTACTGCTTTCTCGTCTACTTGTCCACGCTCGACTTGACTTTTACTTGTGGAGTGTGGAGTTTACAGTTATGTCTGGGATTTCCGTGCGTTCGACATTTACTTTTGGACGAATATACAATACAATACATTTGTACGGGCATAAGGGTCGTAGAATCATCTGTATTATTGCTCTGTTTGTTGCTACTAGGGCTCTTCTGTACTAGCTGTTGTTCATAAGTGTTTGAAAGGTTCCGCGTAGGATACACAATAGGATTGCGTAGGAATTTCCTGGAGAAAGTTTATCGAAAAAGGGCGAGAATGGGACGGGTGAAATATCGGCAGCGATAAATAAAATGTCATGTCTCAATAGCCATCTCTTACAGACGAAGAAGGAAGTCTATTTGGATCTCAACCATTTCCTTTTGTTGTCTCATGGCCATAAAATTATGAGTCCATTATAGACTTACATAAATAAAATGTACTGAAATATTTCCCTCGCCTGACAGATCGATCCAAAAGGATATTATGCTAGGGAATGAATTCGGCTTAACTCTTAATCTAAATCTCACTTCTATCTATAGGCCACACTGGCCAATATTTTTAGAAATTCCGAGCATTCCGGTAGTTCACATTTGTGGAGCTTCTCTGTCATTCTCAGGAGCCAAGTAATTCATAGTACAGAAGCCGTGCAGGAGTTTCTAAGTTCTTCCCAAAGTTTTCATCGGCTTTGCAAAATTTCATGTACCTACATAATATTTTTACGATCCCGGAGGGGAAGTATCGGTTCTGTCGCTAGGCTTCTCTCAACAGTATTGCTTTACTTTTCTATTTGTAAATGGGAGTGATTCCATCAGCTTTGTTGTGTTAATGAAGAAGTCATGCGATTACTCGTTGTAGTTAGAGAGGATTCCTCAACTTCTCTTCCCTGATGGAGAAGTTTTCAAAAACTCTCATTTATTTCAAAAGTGATCCCTCGGACATCAGTCAAATATTAGTCAAAGGAAGAGATCTCCTTATTATCAACTTCTACCCTGTTGGCAACCCTTCTTCTTGATTCTTGAATGTCAAACAGTCTGGAATTAATGAAGAGCTCCTTTTCCTTATTCCAAAGTAGTTATGTTCTAATGCAAGTTGTGAATACGGAAACTTTGTAAAAGATTTTTTCTTTTCTAAGCAATACTCCCTTCCTCAATTCTTACGTGTTTCCGTAGTAGTTGAAGGAATCAACTTGGCTACATACTTTTCATTGGTTTTGCGGCTTTCAGTCCCTTTCCTCATTTACTCTCCAGGAAGACGCTCCGGGAGAAAAGTTTTGCATACATTGAGCCAACAGGCCTATTTCTTTTAATGAACTCTGAGAAAAACTCATTGCATTATCACTCATTATTATCAGCCTTGTATTTTAAAAGCCTCAATCCCTTACAAATAGTCGAAAGTCTCTCTCTCTCTCTCTCTCGCTCTGAAAGAAGAAGTTTGAACAGTTTTGAAGAAGCCGTCTTCTCTCTGTACAAATAATGCTTTAAGGCCCTTTAAAAAGGAAAGACTCCTCTCACCTAGTACATAATACAAATTAGAAACACCTAACATCATAAGAAACAGCCACAGTCAGTCTTAAGAAGTTGCTTGACTCCCGAACAAATCTTGTTCTTAGCTAAAAAAAAGTTTGAAGGAACGTGGTTTTGTTGTTTGAGGTTTGGATTGAAAAAAGTAAGCGGTGTTACATATGAATACCTATATGTATGTACCTATGTGCTATTCATACCAGGATGTGTGGATGGAAGATGTTATTATTATGGATTATCATTATCCCCATGCCTTGTGAAGTTGTCTGTTCTGGTTGTCTGTGCGCTGTGAGGATGGAAGAAAGGCAATTTAGAATAGATGGATTTGGATGGATAGGTGTTGTCGGTTGAATGGGCACGGTTAAAGGTTTTAAATACACGTCTCAAGATCTAAACAAAAGTCTTAAGAGAGAACAGTGGAATATAGAAGTGGCAGTTTATCACCACCATCAACCATGTAGTCAGTATTCATGCATTGCGGGTCTACATATAAATCCAGCACATCCATATCCAAGGGGGAAGAGTGAAAGAGTGTCTCTTTCAAAACTTCTTCTTTTGGAGGAGTTATTGTAGTAACAATAATTTGAGAGCATCCAATTTGGCACGAGGTCAAAAGTTCCCAAGTGCCAATTTGTTTAGAAAACCTTTGTTCTCCCATTGGTTGTCTGGAAGGTCGGAGATGCCAGTAGAGCTAATGAGAGGAGACAGAACAATGAGGAAGACACCCACTCCAATGGCAATCTCCTCTTGAATAATTACACACAGCGTCTGTGCATTCAAATCCTACTTCATCATCGTCCTCTGAAATCCCTATACAAAAAGCTGAACTGCATGTACACATTATGAACTTGAAATAGCTCAGCCAGAAAGACATCATCTAAGAAAATAGCAGAGGTGATGTACTGGGTATATAATCAATAAAAACATTGCATAGAAGTGATTCAGGAACAAAGTCTTAAATTCTTGATTCAATGTAACCAAACCGATCTGTGCGAACATTACCTTGGAATATTATATCGTTCTTTGCCTAATAAATATTTCCCGAGTCGGTTTTATTGGCTTTGGCTCTGTTGACTAAAATCTCTCGAGTGGATGGAAAAGTACTATTGTCTACTATTGTAAAAAGTCCTTTGGTGTAGTCTATGCATATCATGACTTTTATTATGATATGTGACGGCGGTTGTGAATTTTTATTATCTCCTACAACTCCTTCCTACTACATATTATAGATATACATTATACGTTGATACTAAATACTACAGGAATTTTATGAAGGATGGGTTGGCATGTAGGGATTGTGGAATTATAGAAAAAAAGGAACATATGGAATGATGTGATGGTTTCCTTCTGAAAGGCTTCAAATCTTTAGAGATGATATAGAGAGGACAATAATAAGAAGAAGACGCGTGTGTACTCGTACATCAGCCATTCATCTATTCTCACCCCGTAAGAAAGAAGCGAAATATGAAGCGTATGAAAGTGTCGTCCTAGAATGTTCCCTTATGTTCAGTCAGTATTTTATATTTGTAATTCCTATTGAGTTGAATCTCTTTTTCAAGAAGCTAAGAGCCAATTCTTCCGATTCTGTTATGAGTCTTAAATATTATGGCGGATGGTTGAACTGTTAATTTCAACACAAAAACCGAGTAGACACTTTATGTATCACATTTGGATATGGAAGAGTTCCACCTCATAATAATGCATAATGGCAAGCTCGGAGTGAACACTTGCTGTTGTTAGTCCCCAGTGGTAGGACGGATAGGATAATGCTCATGCTATTCTTAAATCCTGAATCCTCTGTTGGCTTAAACCTGTCTGTTCTACGGATGAAGGCTTCCCATTTTTTATTTTTTATTATCTTCCATGATATAATAATAAGTTAGGAAATCTATAGTCTACACAAGACTATTGCCTGTCTTAGCACAAGGATCTATAAGTATATAGCTCCGTTTGGGATTAGTTAGTCAGCCAAGAAAGCCCCGACCGTATGATCATGATAATGCTCACAGCACGTCAAAATAAAAACCCATCTTTCACTCATTGTTTCGCTCCTCATTTCATATTCCATGACAAATCCTGGCATTCGGAGTCATTAGACACAAGTTGAGCCTCTGTCTCCGATATACATTTAGGCATGTAGACATGTACAAGACCGTTTCCATATTTTTTTTTCTCTCCTGCCTGTTCGTAGTTGTCATAATTTTTCGCAGTCATTGGGCATAATTTCTAAAAGGGAGACATGGCTGCAAAATGAACCCTTCAGGATTTGCACAGTCCGTGTCATCCTTCTCTAAATTTCCCATCAATCAGCTCTCGCCTTTCCTAATCTTAATTCCCATCCTCCTTGCCCTATTTAACATCTCAATTCCCGTTTTTATCTTGCTGCCTCATTCCCACTAAAAAATAAATGAATCTCTTGCCAATTATTCATTTCAAATCCTCTCGTGTCCATCCCGTTTAGGATACTCTGTTCCTTTACACTATCGTTTCCTTGTATTTTCTCATGTGTGAGGAAAGGAATTATGAACTACGTCTTTGTACGGATTAAACTCATTCCTCTTATTTCCTATTCTCCTTCTACATCTCCAGATTTAAAAAAAAGAATAACAAAAAAAACAGTTAAACATTTTCCCGACTTCACTGACAGTCGCTGGGAAATTACATAGTAGCCATATGCGGATTATTGAGTGATTTTTTTCTTCGTAATCATATCAGTCCGTCTTGGTGCAAACTCAAATCTAATGTTTGGATTGAATAAATGGTACTAGCGAATTTTTTCATCCTAATGGGTGACTAACAAAATATCGTGTAAAAACGAGTAAGTGAACTGACGATTGAGGGTGAGCAGGCATGAGAAGAACTTGTGCAGGCTTTGATGTTTTCCACTGTATCATGTTTGAGATGTTCATGTGAGTCGCATCGGATCTTTTCGATCTGTTTGTGAGAGGGAATGCTGTTTCTTATCAATCATTTTGCATTAGTGCAATTGCTAAAAAGCTCATATAAACTTTGCTTCACACATTTAATGGCTTAAAATTGTGTTTAAATAACAAACTGATGGCCATCAACTCCATCCTGATGAGAAGGAACGTTTTTCCGGACAGGAAATTATCAATACAGTTTTACACCCAACTCCAATGAGCTGGTCAACATTCGCCAAAATCGGAGGACGTGTAATTAAGCAGGAAATTAGCAATAAAGAGGATTTTGTTTCGCTTTAATCGAGTAAATAGTGATAACAAATTACGTAAATGTTGAAACTATTGATACTGATCTTGTGAGTTGTGACGACAATGCAAAGATGGAAATGTGACTCTTGTAGTGTTGATGATTAATCTTTTGAAGGTTTAATCCATAAAAAGGATAGAATTGCGACACAAATGGATGACCTGATCCCGTCTGTAAAAATTCAAGTTGGCTCTAACTCTGAATAATAAATAGCTTTCATTAGCTAGTTGACTCATTTTTATTCAGTAAGTTAGACCTTTGTGTTAAGGAAACAGTTAAAAAAATCCCCTGTATGATAAACCAATACCGATAATTTCATAATGTTATAATAATAATATGATACGGTAAGAGTTGCTTATGTCAGCCGATAATTTTTTTGACGCTCTCTGAGCCCTGGTGATAAATAGGTTCTAGTGTATATGTACCTTATAAAAATATCCCTTGTGATGTGATTGCATGGACAGAAAACATAATGCATAGATATCTTTAGTATTCAATCCCTACTTCTCAATGCTCCTGAGACCAGAAGGGTTGGAGAGATAAGAGGGACTTCATTTTAGTGAGAAATGTAAAAAATGTAATGAACAACGCAGAGTCTGATGGATGGTTGTGGGTGGGTTGGGATTTATGATGGAAAGAGTATGTAACGTATATAGGCCTCATCAAGGGTCACTAGAGAGGTCAACTTTTATTACCGAGTATAGACCTCCTGATTATAGTTAATCCTATTAATTTGTTTGCGTCTTCCATACAATGAAAAACAAAATATCAATACATGTTAACTCCTTTGCAAATGGAAAGATAATGATATTAAACTTCTGCTGTACAGTATGTTTAAGGCAGAACAGAGTTGAGGTTCAAGCTTGACTTATGACTATGACACAATTTATAATTATTATGAGAGAGAGAGGGGAGGGGACAGTACTCTGTTCTATGATGGACGAAAGGTTTCAAAATAATACGATTTATTATGTTCTGGAATCAAGTTGCTTAATAATTCCTGCTCCTTGGCGTCTCTCGGGAGCCTTTCCCTAAACTATACACCATAGATGATAATTGCGAGTGCTTATAATGCTTGTACTAATTCCAAAATCAATTAACACAGTCCCAGTCAGTCAAGCTCTTGGCGTCTTGTCATAATATTTAATCCATACAATGCGAACTACTAAAACTGATATCTGACTATTCATCATCCTTGAGCATTGGATTGAGCAATGAATGTCTTTTATTCAGTTCCTTACCAATTCCTTTGCTAAGCGCCGTGAAATTCTTATAGAAAAAGGTAGCAGATTTCTTGACAAAGGCTCTATACAATATAAGTGAATCTTAAACGGCTTGTTTTTGGGGGAATATGCTGTACAAATTTTACGAGATGTTGATGCCTAAAATAAAGCTATATTATGATAGTTTGAAAGATATTTTACTGAAATCGTTAACCTGAAGAATATAGATTACGTTCAAACATTTTTTTATTCTTTGAAACAGTTAGTACCGATAAGAAAAGAAGGTTCAGCTTTTACAAGAAATCATTGTGCACTCCCATTTAATTTCCTTTTACTTTCCCATCGTTCTGCTGTTTTTTAATATTACAAATTAAGTAATACACCAGAAGAGAAAAGAGTTTATCAGTTTAACCCCGGATTAGAAGTTTTACATGTTTTCAGTAAGTAAACTGTAAGTGGCTTGAGACAAAAGACTGCATTCTGGTGGAACTCATGAACTTTGTATTAAGGTTTAATGTTTAATCTTTAATAGGGAACTTTTCTTGGCCTGGGAGACTATTCAGAATGTATTGAATTGATTCCATACTTGTTGTTTTCTGGTTTCTGATTCTGTAAATTCATATACTGCTCCAAACAAGTGGACCACATCTTATTCTGAGACTCTTTATGTCAACAAGCTCTTCTAGTGTTATTTGCTATTATTGTTTACAATCTCTGCCAGTACAATTTTCAACTCTGTTGTTGCATGTTTGATGTGGCCAAGGTACTGGCATATTCATGTCTTCGTAAACAACTCCCATTTTATGAGTTATGACTCTGCCTCTTCCAATGGCAACAACAGATTTGTGAAGAATACAAACATGTCATGTCGTCATAAATGTGCTGATTTTGTTAATACGACATACTTATAAATCTCATTGCAAAATTAAAATGCACCAATCTTGTAAAGCTTTTGGTTTGCCTGAGTCTGATTGACATTTATATTTTTATTGTTGCAGGTAGGTGAAAGGCAAAATACGTCTAAATACAGTAAAGAAGATCATTTAAGCTAAGCTAAAGCGTTGGAAGTGACAACCTTAACAAGTCATGAGTTCAAAAAGGAAGTCTCCACCTAATAAGCTTGAAGAGAACAATCCCACGGGATCTGGAGTTGGTGGATGTGGAATTGAGGAGAGAAACTGTGAAGATTTTTCCCAATTAGAACATCCACATCACGAAAGTTCAGACACGGAAGAAGAATCTCAAGACTCACAGCAACAGATGAACTCGATGAAAAACAATCGGAGTAGTGTACAATTAGAATATAGTGAATCTTCCTCATTTACCGAAGACCTTAGGGAAGCGACTGTGAGAACGGCTTCTGCAAATTTGAATAACCACTCTGCCGAAGGCAATATGGAGACTAGTGGGGAGGAAGATGCCGACCTTTCAGAGATGGGATCATTCTGTTCCCGGACAAACTCAGATGACGAAGAGATGCCCACAGCCCCGTCATCACGGTCCAAGGTGTCCCATAATAATAAGTCTTTGAACGGGAGATGTTCAGATGGGAATTCGAGTAATAATTTGAAGAAACGTGGGAGTTCAGATAATTCAGCCCAGCATAGATCCCCATCTCAGCCTAATAATGTCAACATTAACAATAATAACAATAATAATTATAGTAATGACTCTAAAAATCACAAAAAGTCAATGGATGACGTGCTGAGGAAATTAACATCCAGAGTTGGTAGTTCTTCCAGTGGCTGTGGAAATGGTGTTACTAAAGATGGGACCTCGCAGCAGTCTACATCAGCCATGAATGTTGAAAACAGGTATGGACAACAAGGCTTTTGTATTTGACTTGAATTATCATTATTAGATTTCTTTCCATTGTGAGGAACTATATTTCTATTGTTAAAAGATTGAAAGGGGTCAAGGGACTTTTTTTTACAATGCCTTAGCTGTTAAGTGCCCCGCTGCTGTCATTTGCTCTCTCAAATTCGTTTAAGGGAACAATTCCATCTGTCAGGGGGTTTGACTTGTTTGCAATTTCTCGCCATTGTTGGAGACAATCTGCTAAAATGTTCTTGTTATGTTCTGTATAGCTCATTTAGTTTGACACATTTTCAAGCTTACCATATTCAAACCTTTCAAATGTAAATGAGCTACGGGGACTTAAAAATCCTCGTACACATTGCTGCGTATGAATAGCTTTGAAATTAATGAATATCTAATAGTCTGTAAGGGTGGGAGGAGTCGTAGTTTTTATAAATGGGGAGATCACGAGGCTTCGGCATAATTTTTAGTGGTGAAAGGATTAGATTGAAGTGAAAATTCTAAAGTCCAATTTTCGCTAATGTTAGGAAGACTGAATTGGGCATGTTCTGAAATAGAGCAAACAAAGACTAAATCGTAAGATTTATTTTTGAAACCCACACAAGGCAAGTCTAAACAAAGGAAACAGTATTTTACCTGAATATCACCTCCTGTTTATGATTTAAAGCCGAACTGTTTTCTTTGAAGTCATTTGTTTTCAGGATCACGTATGCATAAGCTAGTTGTTTCAGTTCGTCTGAATTTTTGAGAACATGAAAGTCAAACGACCTTCAAACTCTCTAACTGTATCAAGTGTATGGTTTCATATGTTCGGATCAATGGAAGTTTTGTTCCAACTCCCAACTATCGTCTACCTTCCATTAGGACATTCGGAGTGAAGGTGGAGAAATGCCATCCCATATACAATCCGTATTGCATAACCATACTATCTACCGATTTTTCGGTGCCCCATAAACACTGTCTTTGAGGTGGCCGAAACGTAAACAATCTCACCGTTTCTGGCTGTTTAGATTCCCTAAGCTAAGAATTAGTTATTGCATTGAATTGCCCCCCTACCCTTGAACAATGGCATTAGTGCTGTACGAGATTTCGAATGCTACACGGGATTTGTATGATGTACCTGTCAATAGGTTCACATAGTCAATCACAGAAATGTTACATGATATTTCTTTCAATTTTCAGTATACCAGGACTATCTCCACTAGTTGGCGATGAGTCCATCCTCGAGAATGAGCAGAAGTTATCCGCAATGATAACCCAATTGCAGAAACTTCGAGAGCAGATATTTAATTCCAACAAACCCAACCACCTTCCAAGTGGGCCGCTCCTCAGTCCGCATCAGAATCCGGGAAAGGTAAGGCATCAATTTACATTTTTAATTCCTTGAAGTCTTCTTCCATTGCCTCTACAGAATCTTTGAGCCTCGCATAAACTAAGACATCATGTATGTATACTGTTTACAAACACACAGAAAGCCCACGACGGTACAAGGATATAATAAATTTTGATTGATACTCGAGGATTTCCCAAAGTTTTGGGAAGAAGTTGGGAGGGCTGCTTTATCACAGTTGTAGAGAGACAGGTTTTCGTTATGGTTTTCACATCGGATCATTCACAAAACTCCTTGTGTTGATATTTTTTTTATACTGCTAAGCCCTCCTAGATGCAGCATCAGTTGGATGAGGATGTCTTGATGATGAATCCGTGGATTTGGATTTCCTCTCTCTGTAGGTAGGAGAGTGAATAAGAGGAGAAAAATATGAAATAGGATGTGAAGCCTCTCCACACTTCTTGATATCCTTCAAAAAATAACACTTTTTCTGTTTCTCTCCCACTTCCAGGCTATAAGCTATTTTTAAAAAAGAACGGAAAAACGTGAAATGGAGAGATAGATAGAGAGATCCTCAGAAAGCGTATAATTTTTATGTATTATGACCCCAAGTTTTGAAGGATTGTGTGTTCTTGGTTCTTTGAAACCTCCTTATAATAATATCTCCCTTTGCCTATCGCAAGCAGACTCCAACATGATTCTTATAATATTAATAAGCTCTCTCCTTACGTACTGCATCTTTCAATATTACGGGAAATCTCTGAAAACACAGAAAGAGGAGAGAGAGGGAGATACGTCTATTACTTAATTTTAGCTTTTGGCGTCTTTTTGGCCACAAAACGAGTAAAAAAATTCTTTATGTCGGCTCCCTAGGCTGCAGAAATTATTAAAATATATCATAGCCAACCAGTACAAGAGACAGTTATAACTTATCCTTGTTCGAATCTCAGAGGTTTTAATAATATAATCAAACGAGGTCTTCTCCTTATAATAATCTCTCTCGAACTCTGGAACAGTTTGTACTTTCTAGAGCTTTTCTTTCGTATCAAAATGCTCAGATTTTCAAACATTTAACTTCACCTATTTTTATGATGAAACAGCTGTGTTATTTTTGTATTCCCATCATTTTGGCTCTCCATATATTACACCTGATTTTTACTCTGATTTACTTGTCCTTTTTTCAACTGTCAGCCCTCTGCTTGGGAAACGCTACCATGTTACAGAGGATATTAAGTTCGGAACGTCTCAGACATCCGTACACACCGAAACACACACACTCTTCTCTCACACTCTCCTTAATAATATTATAATCCCTTCCCCTCTTGTCTGTCTTGTCATATGCCCAACACTTTTTATATTCACAAATCATATCAGAATTTCATAAGCCCTAGAGATGCATTAGGGATAGAAAAACTGGATCTAATATTCTCATGAGGTTGTCATTGCACTCGAGACGCTCTTCCTCCTTGTCTCTGAATCCTTTGAATCTGAATCTGTACTTTCCACAAGTCTATAGTTATTCGTAGCTTAGTCCTCCTCATCATATCATATCACATAATCTTGTATCGTAATCATAATGTGCGGATTGGAATGTCTAATGAATTTGTTTCGCAAACTACTTTCGTATCCATCTACCATGGCCGGCTTTCCACATTGTCACACTTTTGAGACAAAATGCCACGGCACACAGCCCCTTCATTTCGGATTTGAATAATCCGATCACAAACGTTCCTCGCGTGGGTTGCTTCAATTTTTCTGCAAGAAACATTTTTTTACAGATTCAAAATCCTATCGTCCTTCTACCTCTGCAGTCAATCGTTTTATTTATTTCGGATCCTATTATGTTACTAGCAGTCCGGACCCATTCCCTGTCCCCATTTTATAGTTTTTTCGGGTCCTTCAACTTGATCTGACCTTTCTTGACCTTCTCAGGTACTCCTTACCCCTCCGAAATATTTATTGCCCGGACTCCTCCCACCGACTTTTCCATGTAGTCTCCCCCAAGACATTTTCACTCTCCAATACTTCTATTCTTTCTTCAATGTCATTGCTCAGCACTTCTTCCCTTTATTTTAAAAAATTGATGATGTACGATATTTACATTTGTTTAAATATTTTAGATTTTTGGTTTATTTCCAGAAAATGTTTTTTGGAATGCTTTTTAACTCATCGAACTCATCGATACCTTGTAATAAAGGCATCAATAAGAACAGTAATTAACAAACTATAGCTATCGATTGAGCTTTTATTCGATGAAATCGAATTAGTAGTTTAGGAGGAAAAGGGCCTGCCAGGTTATCAAGGGGGGTATAGGTCAACCAAGACAGAAATTATTCAAGAAGAGGGGTTTGGAAATTATAGTATGTGATGTGGATTGTGGATTTCCTAATTTTATCCATACGGACAGTTTTTCTGTTATTGTTGGATTTATCTTTGGTTGTTAGTGGGTAGTGAAGATGTTTGTGGGGATATTGGCCTCTATTTATGTTCCTTCTATTTGTACATATTCCATAAGGATTATATTCCTTTGCTTTTCCTTCGTCTTCTCAATGACAGTTTAAGAGAGTTTTTTAATAATAAATACTCATCTTAATGTACTATCTGACTTCCCTTATTATTTTTCAAATGGTTAACAGAACGTCGTTTCCGTCGCCTTTTAATGTCTTGCAGTCAGGAGTTTTTTCGTCTCCGCCTGCTTCTGATTAACTTGTCGGTACATATATTTCTTCCTTGAATGACGAAGCTGTGCTTCTGTAGCTTCAGCTTGTAATAATTCTGACGTCCCGACTCTTCCATAAACTTTTAAAACTGCTACGAAGTTTTAGAAAAAGATTTGCATGTGTAACTTTCTATGTTTAACTTTGCATTCAATTTCAATTTCTACAACGGATAGATAACTTAGAATCTGGATGGGCAAGTGGGAATGATACTCTTACGGAATGGGTTTTCAGAATGAATTCTCAAGTTCTTCTTATACCATTTGATAACCTGTGTTAATAAATTGACATTAAAAAAGGTAGTTAGTAGGCGTATCAGAAATGAATGATGATACTGAATGGATCTTTATACAATAGAGAATTCTTCAGTTATCACGCCTGGTTGCCTTTAGGTTTATTATTAGTGCTCTACGCATTACAGTACATCCTCGACGGTATTCGACAGTGAGCAGTAGCAGGGAATTCTTTTGATTCCATCGGGTAAGAATTGGATTGAATAAAAGGAAGTTCGATTCTTGAGTAAGAACAAAAGGATTTTTATGGAATGGAATTCGATTCAAACTGTGACTGGATTATTATGTAGCAGAGGATTCATGAAACTCCACCATTGTATGTACCGAATTCGAAATCAAATGTTACTCCACTACATTATGCAAATCCATATGGAAGTATGGGAATGTGTGGATCATTATTTATTGTCTGCACATTTTTTTTTCAAGACTCTTGAAAGTTGGAGCCATTGTCTTGATGCGTTTCATTTGCTTTTGAAATTTTTACAGTTCCCATAATGTGACTTTTAATGGAGACCGAGGAGCGTAAGTAGTAGAGGAGAGATGAGTCGATGAGTCTGTTTCAATATGGCTGTTTTTTTTGTTTTGTGGCTTGTATCCCTTTCTTTAAAATCCAATGGTATGTATTTGTTTGGAGGATTTGGTGGTGATGGTACTTTAGTGGGTAAGCCAATATGGCAGGGAAAAGATTTTTAAAACACTGGTGGTTATAGTGGTAGGTAAATTGGTGATGTAAAGTGAAGTGGGGGACATGAATGTATAAACAAGGTTTTTATTTTGTGGTCGACATTTAAAAGTGACAAAATTTATGACAAGTACGGATTGGAGTAAATTGTAAGCTGTACGAACGAGGTGCGTTTTTTCTGTCCTGCCTGCCATGCCACATCTATTCTCAAAGTCCCCTCTATGTTTGGTGTCCTGGTCGAGGGGCTTAAGAACACATACTGGCACCCTATAAATACAAATCTGTTGCTGAGTTCGGATTTCGGGAACTCATCTCTCCGATCCTATTATTATGTTCTCTTGTATACAATTTAAATACCTTCATCATTGAATCTTTTTTCAAAATCATAACTGATCATAGGGATGAGAATTTTTTTAGTTGATATTTGTAGTTTCATATATTCATTGCCTAATAAAAAAAAAAAAAAAGATTTTAAAAACTTGAATGAACTCGACACGAGGGGAACTAGGGGGATGAGAGTCTGGAGAAAGGAGTCTTAAGAAAGAGAAATAATATGTCAGAGTCATATAGGTACTTAGTTTTTTAAATGGTTGGAGAGTCATGTTGGTGGCTGGGCTATATGTCCCATGTCTCGTTGTTTTCCTCCAGAGTCATTAAAAGACGTCGTGTAAAAAAGGGAATATAAATGCGTGCTTGGATAGCTTCTGTGCCACACTTCCGTTCTTTAATTTTCAATCCTATTTATAATAGGCGAGAGAAGAGGATCAAGTTTAAATGGCTTTCAGCTATTTTATGTTAATATCTTGTTGTACCCGGTGGGGTCTGTGCATTATTACTCAACACATTATGGAAGAGACACGTAGAACGCTTGAGGATAGCTCCGTGAGTAATAGCCTGATATAGGAGCAGACTCCTGACTGTGTTGTGCGGATATCATCAAGCACGCTAAAGACAAGACTGCGACTGTCGAAGGGCTCCATTTAAGATATTTATTACCCACAGGCCAGTAGGATCATCTTGGACTACAATTCATGAAAATGATGATTGTGATGATGACGGGAGGATTTAAAGAGCGAATGGGCCGGTGACTGGTTTGGTATTTAAGGTATTAGAAAGGTAGCCGTTTTTACTGTCATACAAGCCAACAAGCACGCGCCACCCTCTGATGAGGAACTCGCTCCGATGTCTTCACTAATTACATTCGTCTATTTATTTACTTCATTTATCTCCCCAGATTTTTTATAACCTCCGCGAATAAGTGAATGAGTGGAGCTGACTTGTGCTTTTGTTGAGCACCAGCCCCACGAACCAACAACATCGGCCTGTCAACTTCCTTCCGTTCGGTGCTCCATAATCTGTAACTGTACACACTCCACACTCGCTTCATAATTAATCCATTTCAAGGAACAAACGACTAGCTGCATAATGCGGAGGTTAAAAATAAATGTAATTTCTAAGCAATTCTTTCATCAGCGCTTCATGAGCATCAAATAATGGCCACATTCAAAGGTTGCAGACAGGGAGTTGAGGATTTCTTAATTTTAATTACTGCATAGTCTAGAAGAAGTAAATAAAAACGGATTTGCAGAAGGAAGAAGATGTGTTCGAGAAAGCAGTAGACAGTGAGTTTGCTTGTATGTTTGTATTACAAGTACAATGGTCGTAGGGGATTGAGGTTACCCAAATAGGAAATGAACTTGGATAGAATGGCGAATGTGTCGTGTGCCTTTACTTTGTATGATTGTGGAGTGGACTGTATTTATCTTACGTTACAATAACCCTGCCCAGGTCTGCTTTTAGTTTAATTAGAAGTTACAATGGACAAATAGCTTCATCGCGAATAATTACAGCCAATAAACAATTCAAAGCATGTTATCATGTATGCATGAATGTATGAATTTGGAAACCATTGTTAGATAGCCATGTTCCCGTTCTTCCGTATCAAAGAGGAGGATAAAATCGGTCACCTTTGTATTCCCTATTCCACAGTCCCTGTGATCTGATTTCTTAGAACAAAATGAAAACATAGTTGACCCTGCTAAGAGTTACAATGGATTTAGGTGAAAAGCGTTGGACATTAGAATGGCAATATATTCTATTGTATTTGGCTTCACCTATTTTACCTGCTATTGTTCAACTAATTTCCATACCTCACCTCGCCAAGCCTATTCCTTGTTCATTTTAGTATTGTTAGTGGGTCAGACCTCAGGTCAGTTTAAATTGTTACGTGATACTTTTCGATTTAAAAACTACTTTGTGAAGGTTTGGTTGAACCCTTTCCTTCAAGTTTAAGACGATTTAAAGGAACATGATTACCGCACAGCCCAACTGTCAACCTTCTAATTATAAGCCGTATTATTCATTTTACGGCTCGGGCTTAGAATTCGAGGAAGTGAAGGAAAATGAGGGGACGGATGGGTTATTCGACTTGGATGAAGGACGACGGCCTTCAATTTGGGTGAAGGTAAAGCAGATCACATTCATCTCTTAGACATATACTTTAAATCCGACCGTTTAAGATTTCACATGCACGATACGGCAGTACAGACTGAGTCAGGAAGAGTTTTGGCATTTTAAGATACTCGTACAGATACGCATTGATTGGCCTGTGGTGGTTTGCTTGCTGGTATATAAAGTGGTTCTGTCACACTTTCAAGCTCACGAAGTGGTGTAGGTGCTGTCAAAGTGGAATAAGTGCATATTTCAGGATGTCTTAATCTCCTCACTTGCATCTATTTGAGATCGAGGATGCTAATATTCCGGACGTGTTGTTGCAGATTATGAGTTCAGGGAAAGTGTGGGAGATGTGTGAATGTGAGACAAATCGACTGAGGTTAATGATGTCATTTGAAATTTGACTGATTGCTTTTCAACACATTTGATGACGTGTGATCAGTTATTCCTCTAACTTTTTTGACTAATTTGAATGGAAACAAGAGGAAGACGATTTTTCAAGTCGTTCTCTACTTGTAAGTTGTCACCGTACTTGTGTTTTTGTGACATCTTGGAAGTATCCCCTTCAGGAAAAAAAATACTTGAGCTCTATTACTCTGTGATACATATTAAGAGGAATGAGTTTCCTTTACCGTTTGTAATTATGTTCTATAGGAAGGTTAGTCAAGAAATGATATTTTACTTGAGGTGATGTGCGTTGCATTTATGCATTTCTGTCTAACATTTCATATAACGGCAGAAGTCTTCACGTCTACCCGGATTCATTTGTGTCAATTCATATTATTACAAATACTTTTTTCCAAGTTGTCCCAAAGGGGAGACGTTCCATGACTTGGATGAGACGACACATGGTTTTGGATTTTTAAACCCTTGTGTCATAATATAATGCCTGATTATGGATTGTAAACTCCCTCTGGTCTGGGTCGTATGTTCTTTTGAGATGACATTTTATTTTTATGACGACTCCGTAACAAATAGTCTCCAGCTCCTGACAAAATACTTTACAAGTTTACGACCTGCCTCATCATAATTTCTTTCTATGTTTACGTCCATGGATTACCAATTATTATTCTCTTCTAGAATGCCAGACAGTCAACTTCAAGGGTAAATGCAGATGATTTTATTTGCCATATAACTTACTCTGCATCTGCCTTAGAAACTGGGAAATTTCGTAGGCAACCATACTTAAAAATAATATGAGACATAAGACATTCTAATTCTTCTTTATGTATGTGACTAAATACTTCGGTATCATTTGTCTGTTCATCAAGCTTTCCCTATCGTTGCTCAGGCCTACTTGACGACTAATCTTTTGTCCCAATTTGTAATCTAAAAACCATCTCTGTCTACTTTTAATTTGTAATTGGGTTGTGGAAGAATCAAAAGCTGACAATCCCCTAGGAATGAATCTTAGACTACGGCAAAGAACTTTCCTGCTAACAAAATACTAAATTATATATTCATGGGTCTCTGAATACGTTGCATTGAATTGTCAGCCGAAAATCTGTAGGTGGCGAGGTGAGGATGAGCAGGTCTCATACGACGACGACACACACATGCCAAACTTCCTGTTAAAAACTCTTTATTATACTCTACTAGAAACAATAATCTATTATGCCCAGGATAAGAAGGAGTTACATGAGCTTTTGAATTAACTGATAATTAGGAAGTGGGTGGGATTTTGTCTCAAGTTTCTTGACATGTAGACTGTAGGCACAAGTGTAACCGAATTCTGGGTTGAACCAAGTAGATAATGAAAGGCGTTAAAGACTTTGCCATAAAAGTAGCAAAGGAGGACATGACTGTGAAGGAGAAGAGGGTGACTTTTTCTCTGTAAAAAAATCTCATGTTGATTTAGAGGCTAGCAACCCGGATATTTTTTCCAATGGTGATGATGAGATGTTACTTTGGTATGAAATAGTGGTAATCCTCAGATTTAACCAAGGTTACCAGCAACTACTCATAGCATTACGTACTACCCCCTGTGATGTACTATCAACTGTTGTTGCCTATTGAGTTATAGACTGTGTGGCGGGTGGTGGTGGCGGCTTTGTGATCTTGCTTGTGATAAGTAGACAAGACTTGGGGTGAAATCTCAAGAGAATGGGTTATCATTATCATTGCTTTTTAAATGAGAATCAACCAACGTCTCTTATTTCTCTTTGAAAAGAAATCAAAGCAATTCCTAATCTCATTTTTACCGTTCTAAAAAAGTTCCACCTCTGCTGGTATTTAAAAAAAAAAGATATGTTGTCTACTTGTTGGCGGCTAGAGGCCTAGCTGAGTGCTTGGGACTGTGCATATGTCCCAAAGTCGCAGATGTGACTTAGAACTGTCCTTAAACCCCAGCCTTTCTTTTTATTCACACTTTAATTGTCGATAGTTCTTATCATGTATCAAGATTGGCGAGTAAAATTAGAAATCCAAATGAGCTGCTTCGGAGTGAGGCACTTTACTGGAATGAAGAGATATCAAAAGGAAAGGCTAGGAATTCTGATTGCCAAAGTTAATTTTTCAGTAGAATACTTCTCACAGGAATTATTAGCTCGCCTATGTAAATAGGATAGCGAGCTTATGATCTCGTCGTGTCTGTCCGTCTGTCCGTCTGTCGGTCCGGCGTCCATTGTGGATGTAAATGAACCCCCAACTAGAGCACCTTAGAC
>JAQFZA010000072.1:0-77865 GCA_034695115.1 Desoria olivacea | reverse complement strand
ACTACCCTCTCCTAACAAAGTCAATATCCTCAAGATTTTTGGGTATTGTCTCCTCTAGTGATATTATATACTCTAAGGTTTTTTCTGAATTTTTTTCGGTTGGAATTGTTGTTTTTTGCAATTTCTTGTAAACCTAAAAATCGTATATCCCTTGCCTTGTCCCCTGAAGAGACAAAAGCTGCAAAGTTTTGTTTAAGCATTAAAATTAATTGTTTTTTGACAGACTGGAGTAAATTTGCTAGCATGTGCAGAATTTTCCCACCCTAAGCTAGTCTTAAATACAATGACCATGAAGTCTTCTCAGTATTAAAGGCAACCAGCCGAACAGAAAAAACACAGAAACTAATTTAACGTCGTAACAACACGTGTCTATAGTGTTTTAACAAGAGCACACGGAAAGCCTAATAATGGAAAACCATTAAAACCAAGAGATAAGCAACAAATCATGTTTCCTTCAATCATTTCTGCTGAGCTAACATTTTGTTGATTGAAAAGCTGGTCTGTTCTGGCTCGTGTGTAGTCTTCATGCCTATGTGTAATGTGATGGCTTGTTATCGGTTTTGGGAAAAGGTTTCATAGATCCTTGGGGCACTTGAGGTATTCTCAGAGTGGATGGATTCGACAGATCCGAGTAATTCGATAATGAAAATGTTCCCATTTTCATCGTACACAAAGCCGTATACGATAGTTAAAAACGAGAAAGCATAATGCGTGAGTATGTTGGAAGATAATAAATCGGAACCGAAAACAGAGGCGTGGACCATTTCCCAACCGCTCTCTGTCAGTCTCAATCATCTTCCCTAAATTGAACCGACCCACTGTTCCATCATCGTTGCGTGCTTGCTCGCCTTTTATTTTAATTAAGAAACCAGAAAGTCGGATGTCCACACCCATCTTTGGAAGATTCAGGACCCTATAAGTACTTCGCTACCCGTTGCCCGTCGATGCGTATACAAAATGGAATGCTAATATATTATTAACGAAACAGCGGCAAATATATTCTGCATATCATTCAGCTATTCTGTATATGACAGACATTCATTGAGTAATCTCTGAGTATTTAATATATTTTCCTCGAAGTCGCATGTGTGGAGAAGATTTCAACTAAATATTTATTTCCATCTACAATAACAATACATCTTAGCTCATAATGCATTTAGTACTACAGCATGGGGGTCAAAAGGCCTTTCAAAGAAATTCTGGACTTTAGTATGTCTAAATCTGGAGGCCTGACTATAGTCCTGAATATTGTAAAGCTTCAAAACATGACAAACGAGCAAAAAACATGTTCTTCTTAACAACTCAGAGTACGAAATACTTACTCCTACTTACTCCGTCTTCAATCGAATGAAAAGTAACGTCAAGCCGCTCAGAAATGCCCAAAATCCTTTGAAACTTAAGCCAGCGAACTTGGTGGAGGCTTGAAATACGTGTGGTGCTTTTATGGTACAAAAAACATAATACATTTGTAATAAGTCGAAGATTCATGGATAAATCTAGAGTACTGAGGAGAAAGAGGAGCATTAGTATATTTGTTAATGTTGCCTATGTTGTATGTAGTTGGTGCCGAAAAGAAAAGCTCTGTTGTGCAACTTGTGTTGTATGGGATCACCACGGAGTGTGACTTAAGTAGTTTGCAATGCTTCGTGTACTTCGTTCGTATCTTTACGGTGGTTTTAGTCCTAGTGGCGTCTTTATGGCCTGAGTATTTCTAACGATACGTTGGAAGTAGGGCATCGGGAGAAAAACCAGAGGCTCAATTTTATTATTCACGGACATATCCGTGTGTACATGTATATTCCAACGTTTATTGTTTTTTTCATCGTATTGTTACAGAAAATGTTTATGCATGTTGGTTTGGTTCGGTTTGGTTGGAATTAAGCCTTGAGAAGTTGCATAACTCCTGCTTGAGAAGAGATTCGCACATTCAACTGAAATCGGATCTGAGCTACGAACTGAAGGAGAGAACACATCTACAGTCTAGATTACTAGGGTCTAGAACTAGAACCCTAGATAAGTATTTCAAGTGCTACACGAGAAAACTATGTATGTACTGTCTCCCCTTGCCACTACCAATCTAGATAACTGATGCTGTTGTGCTCAGACTTGATGCATAAGTAAGATCTGCGAATACAAATCCGTACGGGTAAGCACGCTTGCTCGAATCGAAGGGGGAGGGGGGGTTTCCTCGAGATGCTGCGGATGTTGCCGAAATCCGATTCTCCCGTGTCCTCCTCTTCTGCTATGGAATCACAGACTGGCACTTAGATAATGTCTCCGATCCGAAATCTCTGTGTGTATGTACACGGGAAGGTACACATGTAGAGAGAGAGAGAGTAAAAGGATAAAGTAGCGAATCTCTGTTCTTATTCCCACAGAAGAGGAGACGAACGTCGACTCAATCAAGGAGACAAATCTCTGTGCCCGAGATTCATTGTCTGCCTTGAAGCATATAACAGTAGACTTTAGAAATAGGCATCTATCTAAGTTATTTTTTTAATAGGCTTATTAGACCTGGAGAAGATTAGCTTTCACTGACAACCCAAATTATCGTTTCCTCCAATTCCAGTTGAACACTTTCATAATCCCCTAGTGTTGTACTATTAAGGTTATTAGTAGAAGAGAAAATCGAAGTATCTATACAAAACAAGCATGCACGTAACATGCTAATTCATTAGTAATTGAGCTTAGAATTTGTTTGTCGTTAATGTCAACTGTTTTAGGAAGGACCAAGTTGAGGACTAAATGTTTTTGAAGATTACAAGGAATCATCGGGAAAAGAAAAGGGATGAGGTGCTTTTATAATGGTGGTTGCTCCTTGTGCCAATTTCTCCGGTCGTCACCAAGCTCATATTCTAGTGGGAATGTGAGCCCCAAGTGAAAGGAAAATCCCTGCCAGTTCCAAGTGTTCAAAGTTCACACGATAAATCTGACCTTTCCCCATGCTACTTAGCACTTAATTATCCTTCAAAGTATTTAGCAGTACAAGCTAAGAAAATGTTCACCTTGCAGCCAACGTTGGATGGAAGTCATTGATTTCTCAGCCGAACAATCCTGAACTGTTCGAGAACATAGAACTACCCCACATTTAAATTGTAAGCCTTTCGTTTGTAGTAATTATAGTTAGTTTGGAGTTAGGAGTTATCAGCTAGAGGATTCTCTGCATCAAACTATTTGAATATATATGCAGTTAGGGAATTTTTGTTGACAATTGACGATACTTAATTTTTAGTTTAGAAACTACTAGTTTTCCAGATTGCCAGAAAACACGCATAATTACACTATTTTAGCTAGTTGACTACCCTATTCCCGGGATGCGTACTTACAGTTGTATTGGTATGTTTCAGAATGTTTCTGACGTGCAAGTAAACAATTTAGGATCAGTCATTTACCATCTGCAACTTTCCCACGACTTTCTCTTCTTCGATACACTTTCCCGTGTGTGTACTAGGAAATTTGAGCAACATTATAGTTTATTCATATACCCTGGTTAACTTTTATAGCTCTTTTGTAAACTTTATATAACCTCTAATCCGCATACATTTTAGAGTGAAAAGAGGATTAAGAAATCTTTCGTTTCATTTTATACTGTATTAAGCTTAAATTTAGCTGTGTTTTCAAATAATATTTCAAGAGAGTATTCATGATAGATTGTTGATGTTGTTGTCGTTGTATAAAAATTTCATTTTAAACCATTTATGAATAATTAAAGCAGTATACTAAATGCTAATAATATCTCAAGCCAGAATGAGAATAATCGTTAGGGAAAACAACCTTGTCATCTGAAACAATAAATACGCTAAGTGAGGAAAATTAGGACAAATGAATCACTGTTCAAACCCAGAGCAAACTTAGTAACATTTGGATGAATTCAGGTTCTAAGGACTGCAAGTTTGCGTTTATTGTAGCTGTGGCCAATTTCTTCAATTTATACCATAAAAGCACTCTCATCTTACAATCAAACCATTAGTCATTGAATAAATATCTCCCACTTCGAATCGCATCTATTTCAACTGTAAATCACGACTTAATTGGAGTAACTTAACGAGATAAATTGCCACATTTGAAAATGACATTCATGATCAACGTATCTGTCAATTTGGAAAAGAGTAGGCCTCATCACCAGCATGCCCACACAACTTCACATATGAAAATCCTATTTCTGGCCTATAAAAGGTCCATCATTATTGAAGAAGTGTAAAAAGTATTATCTAATATCCTGTCAAATATGTATTGAAAACATACTTAAAAATGGGTATGTATTGGATTATAAAATTATTAACGAAATGATTACTCAAGTTTGAAGCATACGATGGAATGTGCAAATGTGTTGAGATTCTGGGCCTCATCAAAAGCCAATTAGGGTTAGACTAGTTTACACAGACCAGACCACTTGTCAATGCATCTTCATTCTCATAGTTGGTTTAATGATGCTTCTATTCAGCAGTCCATAGATTCAGAGAATCTAATATATTTTTAGCCATGAGACTAAGTATAATAGCAAACCACTTGCATTGATGACATGGGGATCCGCGTAATACATATACGAGCAGCTCATCTGATTCAAAAGTAAGTAAATAGACAACAAGTTATAGTCTCCTGAGCATGAGGTTGAGCCTCTTTCTGGCACTCTGACTCTCATCAAAACATTACAGAGTTTTCACGGGTGTTTGCTTCAGAAACTCCAAGGACTTTAGTGCAACGTAAGCTCCATTAAAACATTCAGTCAGTCTTTGTCTCTTGGCAGGGTCTCCAGCCCATACGTATACATACACGGGATTAAGCGTCTTACATAAGTTTTTCTCAATGAGTCGAACCGTCACTTATTTCATTCTTTCCTGTCACATTAAAACACACTGAAGTCCTGTGACGACAAAATAATATATAAGCGTGTTAGCTCTAGTAGACAATTTATTCGCTTTCTATGGGATTCGAATCTTAATTCCAATAGCTGAGAAAAATTAGTGAGATCGGTTCTTGAATTTTTTGAAGATGATGGAAGTACGGAAGTCAAACTGCTTGGAGATCCTAACTCTGTGCCTTGCCGTGGGACTCTATTGTGACTGCATTTTTTCATCTGTAAATGCATCCAGTGATGAGGAAAACATCTTATCCGATTCCGCTGAAAATCCAACTGGGAAATCACAAAACAAACTTCTAATCATTATGTTGGATGGGTAAGGGGTAATCAATCTTCATCAGCATGTCCTTCAATGTCCCTTGCTTTTGATATTCATCACACACTGAAAACTCTGACATTAAGGCTCAAACTTTTGCATGGCTTCATCACCAACATATTCAAGATCTATTTAGCACTAGGTCTATTCTCTGGAAAATATCGAGCACGTTTAGGGTGGAATTTAGAAGCATGTTCTAATTCCGATATTGGAAGAGGTATTAGGAAAAGATAATGTTTTATTGTTCAGGCCTACCTTTCGAATTTCATCTAATCATAACGACCGTCTTTGTCGTAATGTGTGTGACTTATTTCATCCATCTTGAGATTAACACTTGAGATTGTCCATTTCCTGATTAAAGCTGATTTTAATTAGTAGTACATACAGTAATACCTTAATCACATTAAGACTACTTAAAAACTACGTAAAAAAAGTAACAGGAGGGACTTACCAAAATTTTGGAAGTATTACTTATCGTTTTGAAGGTTCAAAAACATATCCTAACAGTTTTTTCTTCAAAGATTTAACAAATTTAACCCTCTAAACCGAAACACATTTATTGCAGATTTTCATGTTCCGGTTTAATTAACATCCTATAATTTTCGTTCTTTGATATTCATACTTTCAAACGTAGTAAACGTCAATGCCCTAGTTTTGCGAGTTCATATTTAAGACATTACCGTAAGACAATAAGACACACATAATTCCATAAAACTGTATATGACTATTCTACGATTTTCCTATCACACGGAAAAGTGTCAGCTTCGTCTAACGTCCATCCAAATCTGTTTATGCTTTTCCTGATTCCTCTAATTAATATATTTGACACCTCACTGGAACGGATGGTGGATTTTTGAGGGTTTATTTTGCTTATACAATTATACAAAGGTCTAATTTTAAAATGTGCTTTCTTCTAAAAAGTCTTTGACAGTTATTGTTTATAAACCTTTATTGTGTATAACATATTTCTAATTTATTGTTAATGGTATAATTGTTGTGCTGATTTTTAGTGAAATTGATACTTAAATTCATAATACCAGAGTATGTATTAACATTGTCCTTCGTTGATTTACATTATTACATGTTCCAATACTGTCACCGTGATTTCTGCATCATAAGTTTTAGCGTGGAATCATTATTTTTACATTGAAGGATGAAACTACAAAACATTTTCTCTTTGGTAGAATAAATCTCTGTTTGAGAGAAAGCTCCTTTATATGAACGAAATGCAGTGAAGAATGAATTAAATGAAATGAAATGTCGGATATCGAATTCAAAATGTTTGGTTTTCAAAAACTTTGCGTTAACTTAATAATAATAATACTTGAATGAATTCTTTAAAATAGCTTCAGATGGGACTACTACGAGCGACAGAAACACGAGCTGCGAGGATTTCCATTGTTCCTTCAAGAAGGCGTACACGTTGAATGGGTGGAACCTATATTTCCATCGGTATCGTATCCAGCCTGGACTACAATCAGCACAGGCAAGCGAATTCAAAATGTTTCCAGCGCAGATATAATATATCAAAAGAAAATATGGATTAACCGACCCGATTAACCCTATATGAATATAAAATATAGGCGTGTATCCTGAAACTCATGGAATTATTGGGAATTATATGTTTGATTTGTCACTTGACGCCGTATTTGACTTATTCAACCATACCTCGACGACCAAGGTTCACTGGTGGGATAGTGCTGAGCCAATCTGGACAACAGCAACTAGATACAATAAGAAGAGTTTCCTTAGATTTTGGTCTAGATGCGATGTTCCATTCAATGAAATAAATCCGGACAAATGTACAGGATATCGAGAAGCCAGGGGTGTGCAAGCTATCAGAGATACGCTTAACACTGCTGTGGAACACCTTCAGAAGGACTATGATCTGGCCATGGTATGAAAAAGATTCGATAAACATACTCAAATTACCGAAGAAAATGCTTGGAGATGGTTTTCACAAGTTTTGAAGTTCATGGAGCATTCATCTATATTTAGGTTTATGGAGAACATATAGATAACGTGGGTCACCAATATGGTCCGGACTCTGAAGAGCTGAAACAAGCCATTCGAGATGTAGATGACGTAATTTATGACTTTTTAGATCGAATGACTGACACAGGCTTGGACGAAACGGTATGGCTGAACTGTCACAGCTAGCCTTTTGTTATATTATTGGTTAAGAAAATTGAAACTTGATATTTCTAGGTAAATGTCATAATCGTAAGTGACCACGGGATGAAGTGGGTTGGTGAGGGATCCGGGACGATCTATGTGTCAGTAGGGGATTACCTTGATAAGAATGATGTTTATAAAGTTCTAGATAGAGGAGCCGTCGTTTCAATAGCTCCGTATGTGCGACGTATTGATCTCGTAAGTATAATTTGCTTCTTTAATGCAAGTTTTCAAGTCAAAAAATGTTCCTACAGTATGGTTGACTATTTGTTAAAGGTCTACGAAAGGCTCCAGGGACATGAAGGTTTCGATGTCTACAAAAGAGAAGAGATTCCTGATGAGTTTCACTACAAGAACAATCGCTTAGTTCAAGAAATCTTGCTTGTAGCAAAGCCCAACTATTTTCTTCAAGGACTTCAAAGCTCCAAGCAAGTACCGAGGGATCCCCCTAACCAACGGTATTGGGGTGGTGTCCACGGATATCCTAATATGACAGACATGAGGACAATCTTCTTTGCAAAAGGACCAGGTAAGACATCAACAATCTTAGCGTATTCACCTAAACAGTTTACAAAGAAAAGTGTGCATTGAACCTCATGTATGTATTACAGATTTAAAAAAAGGCATAGTTCATCCACCAATACATCTGGTGGACGAGTACCAGCTATTTGCCGAGTTGCTTCACATCCCAGCGCAACCCCACAATGGAACTTGGTCGAAGGTGTCTGCCATGCTAAATAGCAAAGCGTTCACGATGTTACCGTTCAATCCCATTATTTTCCTTGGCGTTCCATTCATACTAATTTTAACCTATTGAGCTTCGAGTCTTTGAGTATTCTTTATCATAAGGTTTTGAACAAAGAAGATGAAGTTTTTAGATTGTGATTTGTCACCTAGTTTGTAAGCATAACCTTAAGTATGTATTTTTAAACAATTTTCGTAAATATTCATCCAAACTTTTGTACTGCCTTAATTTTTCTCGTATGACGGTTTCTTCGAGAATTATTCATTCACCAATGGATGACTGTCCTATGTATCTGCTATGACTGTACAAAGTATCCAGTCCTCTTTACCTGAACCACTAATTTCACGAGTCCAAAATCAATTCGAGTCTTCATCCCAAATCACACTCAATCCCAAATAATGAGCTCTTATCGTGTATCACGTCAATAATTTCATATCATTGCTTGTAATGAGTCAAGATAGTCATGTTTAAACAGTTCTTTTTTTACACTGTCCTTACTATGCTACATGCATACAGGAAACAGATGAAGCCTATTTAAGATTCGACAAACAGTAACTCGCTATTTGATTTGAGGTAACGAGTTAAAGTTTAAGTGTATAAACAAAAATGTTTTCGAAGAGTAACACGGCATTCAAATTGAAGCTTATCGTTATTTTAAACCAGTGTCTAATTGTAATTATCGAACCAAAATTCTCCTCAACACATTCATGTTAGGTTAAAACATTTCAAATAATACGGAATAGTTTTTTCTTGCTACTATGTGACGTTTAACTTTTATCCAAACTGCTAAATGTACCTTCCTGTGTTTACTAAGGTTTATTTTTGTTACTACAAACTAGTTATGAAATTATTTTTTGATCCACAGATGTGTTTTCTAGATTAAGTCACTCCTTCCTCCAGTATGTTCTATTTCATTAGCAGAATCGTCCAAACTCCAAACTGCCTGCCTGCAATTTCCAGCACTCTGATACTGAATAATTTTGCAATACCGGTGCTATCTCACATATGCCGTAGTTTTACATGAAGTCTTGATGTAGCAAACATTAAAGTATTTGATAAAGGTTAGGATGTTAGGAATTGACCATGTAGCTAATGTGTCTCCTGGTTGGCAATAATATGATTATAAAAGCAACTCTGTCCGTGCACTGAGAACAATAAATGCATGCCTTGATGTTAGAAAGGTTAAATATCTATATGTCCACAATGAAGTTAGATGTGCAAGCAATTTATGTGCTGAAGCCCATTAAATTTACTGCAGGGCTGATATATGCAACGAATAAATATGAATAGTTGTCACAAGTATATAAGTCCTTGAATTTCAGTGCAATATTCCACTAAAATAATTCACAATGTCGAAGTGATAATTAATGTTGTTCATCAAATTTTCTGTGTTGTCTTAAATGTTTGTCAGCAAATTCCTAATAAAACATCCCTTAATGGATAAGTCATTTCCAAAATGAATCTTACAGTTTATTCAAATTTCGAATCTTGTGTACACCTTGCTTAACTAAACACAGGCTACATATTTATATCAATGTACTACTAATATGCCACTATAAGTACTGCATATTATTAAAGATATAACAAGTAGCAGTCTTTCATATCATTCTCTAACAACAGGTTCACTCATTCTTACATTCTTTATTATAACCCATTCGTAAGCATATTTTAACCTAAACTAAAAATCATTCTAAATTAACTATAATAATAATCTAACTACATTATAACAGAAAATAAAGTACATTTAATTACCCCATCTGGAAAAGAGACGGATGAACCAATTCAAATGCCCAAATCAGCCAAAACCTGTTTTTTTTAAGAAACGCTGGTTCTCCTATACTATGGTAGTGAAATGCAAAGACAAATTTAAGGACCCAAATACCGAGATTGTGAATCGAAATCGAAACAAACAAATTGATATGTAGGTGTAGCTCATTTGGGTAATCTTTATGATGGCTTTCGTGTCACATTTATTCTGTACCAGTTCATAGCTTAGTTTCCAGTATCCATTTTGTTACAGAATAGATAAGAAATCTAAGCTCAGCAAGATATTGATCGCCATTCCTCAAATTCGTATAGTTTTTAATCTGTTGTCGCTTAAAATTTCAGGGGATTTGGTGTAATTTACAATTTCTTATCCGAAAGTTAACCAGGCTGAACATTTAATTTCTTATTACAATTTACGCTAAATTATTGTTCGTGTCTAGTTTTCATTTCTTTTAGCTGCGCTGAATACCAATCTATTAGATGAAAGCTACACTCGGAATAAACTATAATTACTGTCTTTGTTGAATGGCATAATTTTAGAACCCATCATCATATACCATTAACGGATACGCTACAGTCAAAAGTGTGATTCACGTAATAATTATAAACATAACTGTAAATAGGGATAGGCAAGAACTATTTAAAGAAAACTTCAGGAGGCATTAGAATGTACATATTAGGGTAATTTAAAGGCATTACCTTATCCAATGCTATTTAAATTGGTGTGAATAACCCGCTTAGTTCCAATCATTGACTAATTTATACATTACAAAGCAAATGGGTATACAATATAAGAAGGTCGCTGGTGTTGAATTACATTAGCGTTGGTTGTAACTACATTACAAGTACAAGGTACAAATTAATAGGAAAACTTGACCAATTCAAGATATTCAGGATTCCTTGATTTAAATTTGCAATGTAACTTCAAGTAAACAAGCATTTCAAATTAGACTACGGTTCATTAGACAACAATTAAGTCAGCCTTTAGATTAATACAGATTGTAGCACAATAGATTTTAATTTTTTTGAGAAACTACATTAATCGTGTGTGGTGTGTGGAGGGGCCAACCATGATAAACATTCTTTCTGTATTATTCAGCCTAATTGCTAAGTTAAAGCAGAAATCAGTTCAACAAGACGGCCTTATTTAATTGCTTCTTGCCCAAAGGAATCAAGAATTTCTTAAACGAAATAGTTCATTAAGGCCTAACTTCGCCTAATGTACTTGACTTTTATGCATGATCTACTTGACCGCTTGACTTATTCAGTGAATTATCTGATGTAGATATTTAAGATTACATTTGTCGAAGTGCAATTTATGTATGGGTGGTTGACTTTAATACTCCAGTAAAATATATAGAACAGGAGAGATAGGTGGGCTTAGTTCTAAAGAGTTTGGATTATGTCGTATTTTTTCCGCAGATCAATTTTTTGGTTCTTTGGATCCATTTTGTCTTTCTTTTTGGCAGCCAGTTTAGCTCGCATTTCTTGAGCTGTCATATTTAAATCTAGGCCGTTTGTCGAGGACTTATGTCCGGATGATGTCCTGATCCTAGGTTCTTCAGAGTACGGGGTTGGTGATGGTGAGGCAGAGCTTGTAGGAGGTGTAGGCGAGGGGCCTAGTGAGCTTTCATTATCATAAGCCATGAAACCGTCTCTGGATTCTTTCGTCAATGAGTTGGATTTGCTCTGAAAATACAAAAGAATAATCACCATTTCAGAAAGTTTTAAAAGAGGACGAATTTAAATTGCATGTTCATAGAAAACTCTCTTAATGGTTTGCTTTCGTGTTGAATACAATCAGTTCTGCGTTACATTGTTGAAGAATTATCAAACTTGGTCATCTCCAGCTGAATTTTAAACCCCAACTGGGCTTTGGTATATACGAAATGTATGTGCCTATTCACCTTATCACAGCGATATTTCAAGTTCAGGAAAACAGTTAATATTGCATTTAGAAAGTCATGCTTCGATTCGACTGTGAATGTAGGTGGTATTATTGATAATTATGACCTCTGGCATACCATAGTCTGCTTGGCTACTAAGCAAAGGCAGCTATAACCACAAAAATGAATCATCAACACATGTGGAATTCCTATGAAAAGAAGCATTCGTTAATGTTGAAAGTTTAATTTTCTGAACTAATGACATAATCTAACTTCGTGTGACTTTCTAACGGATATTTCACACACAAATGAATAAGCGCATCACGTCACATTGGCAATGATAAGAATTTGCATCGACACATTCAAAGTTTCATGTATTTTTTCACAGCATGCCAAGAATAAATATTCAGAAGTTCAAGTATTTGCCTCAGTCTCATGTAAATAGCAACATAAATCTTGTCTGTTGTTTGTTTTTCCAAACATTAAACCAAGCTATTGGGATACCTCTGTTTTAATTACAGCACGACTTCATTAAGTTGTTGAGACATACAGAGCTTAATTTAATTTAAAATTCAGGCACTTTGAATTCGCCATGTAAGGATAAGCGAGCTTGCTGGGATTTTACTAAATTCGAAACCTCTAGTTCATTCCGAAATGTTCGTAATCTCACTTCATCCAGCAACACTATTTCTAAACTTCAATTTATTCATATTCAGCTTCAGGTTAGAATATGTTAGGGCATAACAGACCAGATCTGCTACAACACATGTGACGGGCCACCATTAAATTATGTTTTGCAGATTAATTGATTCAACTCATACTTCACACCCTCGCAAATTATACCCAGAGATGAGAGGACTCGGAATAAAAATGAAATGGCGAATGAAATCTACCTATATCGTTCATCAATACATACAGAATATACATTTTAGAATTCATGTTTTGTCACAGTCAGAAGTGTAATACGTAATTATCATTTTATTACCATCATTATCAAATCATCATTACTTATTTAAATTATTTTAAATATATGCAAAATCAAATTGACTGATTCGAAATATTCAAATGAAATGAAAGTGTTCCTGGTTGACGACGGCGACCAGCTTTTCTGTCTACGGGATACAACAAGACATCGCCAAACGATTTTGCAATAAAAAAGATGAAGGGATCGTTTCGACTTGACAATCCTTGTATTTTAGTACCGACAGTATTGGGAATTAACATTTTGGAGTTGAAAAATGTACGGCTTGGAAATTTGGGATTAAAAATTAAAATCCACTAGTAACTTTTATATCCGAGGGATTTGTGATGAAATTAATCTTGATAACTCAAAACACGACCAATCAGTAGTATATAGACAAAGGACAATTGACCCATCAATACTTTCAATAATTACAATTGCTTATTAATCACTTATTGAATGAAAGTATAAAGTAGGGGGCTGTAGTTGATTCGTTGATTGGAGCCTGTGCTCAATACAAAATAGCAATGCTCCAACACTCTAACAGTGTAAAGTGTAACATGAACAGTGCAAATAATTGAACATTAAACGAAGCCAAGAGAACGGTGGAGTAATGAACTGATTTCTCTTTTTGACGAATGGTTATCCCGATAATTTTCATTACCTCATGCTGCATCCTTTCCTACACATTAATTCCACAGGGTGGTCTAGTTTTGTGAGACAAACAGCCTTTGATCTTTGTGCTATTTAATAATTTATGAAAGATGAAAAATAATGGAAGCTACCATGCAATTGGTAAAGCTAGTACTGAATGAGGAATATTGAAGATCACTATGATCTTAAAAAAACGGAAAATCATTTTTCAGGAGCAGCTATTTGTATATTGTTGGGAATGAAAATGAAGCCAAATAATTGAAATTTTTTACTTATCCATCATCTCTAAAAACTATTTTCCGGGGTTTAATACTTTAATCCAAACTACCAAATGCATGACACCGAACATTGGAAAGATAAAGTTGATTATTAAAATTAGCCCAGCTTTAGATATTAAAATAAATAAGGAAACTATTTAGAATTGTGGTGCTTAATATTCCTGACAAAGCTATCATTTCATTCAACCAAGGTTCATTGTAGGTATTGCATTTACGACTGCATTTTTGTCAGTGGACAAACCATTGACTGTGAAGGTCGCACAGCATCCGTACCGTAAGTATTTCTCTTATGAATTATGACACTTACCACGAGAACTTTAAGTACATACTCATGAAGTATTGTTATTAAAATAGAGTTTTACTTGTAGCTATATTTCCCTAATAGATACACACGACACGGTTGACAGTGACCTTCGATCGCTTTACAAAATTAGAACCCTCTCGCAAATGTGATAGAATATGCAAATTCACGTAAGTGACACAAACATGAGATTTGTACCATGTGCTTAGATTTTAAGTACCTAGGCTAGGCTGATACATCCAGTTGCGTATCGGACCTTGTGAAGACGTTGTTAGGATTTCATACAATAAAAGTATACTGACTTTGTTCTACTCGACCAAGTAGGGTAGTTCGATTTCCATTGGAAGAAATCAATCCAGCGGATCGAGCAAGAAAGAAATTGAAAATTGATTCATTCAGTTCACCACTTCAACAAAAGAAGGATCAAATTCAGTTTGACTCTCCGAAATTGGATTCCTGTAAAAAGGGTGTGAATAAGGATTTATTGTACACCTCTCAGATTTCCAGCATTGCTATGTCGGAACTGAAATTAAAGTGTAGCAGCTGAAGGATCTCATTTTGTATTTTCTATGTTTTTTTTTAAATAAAAAAATTAGTGTAACACAACCAACAGTATAAATGCAGTACAGGCCCATATTCTTACTCGTGAATATTTGAATAATTAATTGAGTATAGGTTATAAGATAGATCGGATGCATTTTGAAAGTAAAAAGCATTTTTAAAAATATGAGAAATCAATATGTTATCAATATTCTTTTAAATCGGTTCGTGTTAGATTTCTAGCCCAAATTTCTATTATGTGTTTAGCTGGGTAACCAAATTTAAATCGATCTACTCCATCCAGTATTGAATCCAATCCCTTCATGTTATGAAACTCAATATTTCAATAGGAATTATTTTCATTTAAATCTTCTTTAGAATAACTATGTTTTGTCATCCTCACAATTAAACATCTGTAGTATGTAGTGAATGAATATATTTTAGTTCATATGCTAATAAAAATAAAATGTTTTCCAGATTGTTGCTCTATACGCATCTAGGTCTAGAACTGGAACGGATTCTAGTAAACGATTGGCACCTAGTAATGAGATTATAATGACTGCATACTTAAAAGCCGTCAACACATGCATGCATAAATATTTATTGCCAAGTATTAATCATTTTTTCCACCTTTCTACGTTTATATCCAACATTTGTAGTATGTATATAGTAACATGTTCTGAACTCTAGGCAGGCCCGATTTGGATCGGATGCATCTTTTAAGCTCATAACTTTGAAGATAGTGGGTTAAAAATGTTTTTCATTTGCGACCTGCCTTCGGGCATGCATTTTAAATATTGACTATAGATAATAGTTACGTATCGAAGTGAAATAATTAATGTAGTTGGAAAACTGTGTTGCTGGATTAAATTTTTGCGTGCTGAAAAGAAATTAACTACAGTACATACTACTGCTACTACAATTAAAAACACGCTTCTGCAAACATTTAAATACTAATCTAAGGTATACAATTCTCACAGTCTGAATTATACACGTACCATCAATCTGTTGAAGGGATGAAACTATTACCATTCCATCAGCAATATTTCTCAAATCTGACCGAGTTTTGCGATAAATAAGAAGCTTAGTAAGGAAGTACCATTAGCAATTAAAAAAGATGATATTCTGTCAAGGGAAGGATAAACAACATTTCATTGTTACGCGTGAAAATGAGATTTGAATGAAGATGCGAATTGTGAATACCTAGATACTCACCTCTATCCTAATTGCTCGCACCAGAAGCATAAAAGCAGTAAGGAATAGCATTAGGTAACTTTACTTGCTTAAAAAATAACTGAAGTTGTAACGCCATCGTAAAATGTGGCCTGGCCGTTTGTATGAAGAGAATATATAATTATTTTAGACCTCACTACATTAAGTATCACACATGCATATCCTGATGCTCTGCCTACTATATATCTGTTATATAAATTTTGGCGAAGAGAATACATGAAAATATTGCTATAAAGCCACGAAACATTCCATTCCATTCGAAATATATATTATCTTATGTCATGTTTGCACAAATGCTATAACTTTCACTCAGCAATCAATTATCAATTCCAACTCCTTCTACTCCATGTCCCACATATGCTAAATGTGTCTGCCAATAACTATGGATTAGCAGAAACACAACTTTTATGTCTCTTCCAAAGTCCTTCCAAACTATTCAAGCTAGGTAAAGTTTTTCCTCGAAAAAAAAACATCCTCGTCAGCCAGATGCATGCGTCAAATTGGCTGTGAATTATTGTGCAAGGATTTCAAATATAGCAGCAGAATAGGAGTGAAGATGAAAATAAAGTCTGCTATCTGTGAATTATATATGATGATGTACTATGTTGCAATAAGACGATGAGACTTTCTGTCATTAACAGCTACAATGCTAAACCTATTTTCAAAACCTTCTCGTCCACACATGATATGTTATATTCTAGTAAGCCAGAATTGATTATATGTACATCTAATCAAGACAACGTGCGTGGGTACATTTGCACAAAGACTCCCAGTTTGTTCTCATAATCCAGGGTCAGAGTCACAATAACAACTACATGGAAGAGCAATACCGGCCAGGAGTCAAGTCAACAGTGGGTGAAGGTAATGATGAAAATGACGATGGTAATTAAGTGATGATCATGCTATTGTTCTTTTTATTTAGTCTTAAATAGTTGAAACAACATCAAATGGTTGCATATTAGATTAGAACAGAAATCAAAATTCCATACTCCATTAACTTTGCGCTAGTGCAGGATGTTAACCATTTATGTAAATACGATATGTACTACATTTCCTCGCAGACTGGGATTACTTTTTTTCTAACATCCAACATGGAAATTTACTCCATGAGAAATACATATTGTATTCTTGTTCCACGGGAAAGAACCTAAATTCGTATTTTATCTTCAGGTTTTATGCAGTAATTCTTCAAAGTTAAGTATTGCAGGATTTTTTTTACTGGAGTGTTTAGTAAATGCTAAGAATGCTTGGAACATTAACGTTCGTCCTAGGGCCTCAGGACTGTATTGTTTAGGAACTATTTAATTTTTGCAATTGTTCAAACATGCAGAGCCAGATTTAGAATCACGTACGTCTTCATTAAAATTAAAATCCATAAATGTAAATCAGGATACAAGGAGAGCAAATTTCTATTGCTTTATCACGGTTTAGAATTCTTTAGGATCAAGCTTAACTCCAACCAGGTTTGCTTGAAACAAGGTACAAGGGCAGTCAAATTCCTTCCTATGCTTCTACTTTTTATAATCTGGACATCTTCAACAAGTGAGTATGCATTGCATTCTATCTGTATGAATGAGTTTACGGGTCTGCATTCGTATTTCTTATTTCCACATTAAGTCTTCTTAAAAAAGTAAAAAGCACGTACACGTTAAAGTTAAATGTTGAGAGTCAGGAAAGTTATATTGTGTGGATGCAAATGAAGGTAACTAAATCAGTTTAAAGCAGGTTAACATACTTTCAAATACATACCTCACTGCAAAAACTTCATGGAAAATTCTTACCGCGGAACCTGCTCTTATCATGCATGAACATCCATCCCTCAGTCAAAAAAGGCTTATAAGTCTTTGAGATCCTGACTGTGTCAGTGTGACTAACTACTTGATGAAAAAAATCTGACAAATAACATTACGTTTATAAAGAAGAAATCTGAAGGTCGGATGACAGAACAAACGAAAAAATGTCTTCTTCTGTCACATTCCGAGGTTCTTCTTTCGTTTCAGCGCATAAATTAGCCGGTTCCCCTCATCCTTAAGCCTAACTTAAGGAAATGCAAAACAGAATGGAGGCTTCGACTGATTAATCAAGGCTGGCTGTACATGGGATGATGATCTGTATTGGTTGCTTATATATTTCTACTCACTTGGCGATTAATTTTCAGGCTTTGGTTATCTTTAGTTCAAGCAAACAATCGTAAACATTTTTAAAAGCTCAAGGTGATGCTGAAGATATTATTATGATTATGTATTAAGCTACTAGTTCAAAACTTGATAATACTAAAAATAGTGTATGATGTGTATTTTGACTATTTTTTTCAATTAAACCGTTTAAGGTTTAAATGACCTCTGCCACTGCCAATAATAGCTTACATACATGTCTTATTATTGAACTGACGATGTGTTATTAACATTTTGAGTATACTCAAGATATTACTATGATATTATTATTATTATAATTGACGTTAAAAATATGAGTCGTTCTTTGTCGTTACAACCGAGACCAAAAAGCTTGGTATTCAAAATATCACGAGACTGTCAAAAGTAATAGGTGTTTTGCAATTGCAAAGCACCTATACTGTGTTAAAGCTCAAACTGCTTAGGACTTGTATATAAAATTGCATTGCAGTCGAAAAAACGAAAAATACAACCATGACTTGCTGATGAACATTGACAGTCATCAACTTTCAAAGAGGACTTTATTTTATATTTTGATGTAGCGAAGAAACTAAATGAAAAAAGAAAAACCGGGTCACAAGCAGACGTAACAGAACGTGAAAAATATACAAAAAGGCCTAAACCAATAAATTTAAATACACAGGTTAAAAAATGTTAGTCAACGGTTCATTTATACTTCTAAATTATTCCAAAGCTTTTTGAAATTTAAATGACAATATACATAGTATTCAGCATCTTAAAAGCAAAAATAACCTCTCACGTATATAGGTACATACTAAAAATGTAGATTTACCTAGTAGTTTACAATTTAAATCTCGAATAGCTTTATTGTTTGCAATATATTATTTAGAAGCAGAATCTATATTTCTGATTTATTTCTCATTTTAATATTGTACTAGCGTCACACCCAACCCGCCACGGGTTGGAAGAAGGGTGTTTATTAGAATCAATGTTTCCACAAGTCCCCTGATCTATCAAATACCCTGTGCATCTGCAATGCCTTTTGCCAGTTGTCCCCTCAGCTCAAGCTTTACCGCTTAGCCAATTGTCTTCTATACCTTCCCCAAGCCAGATATTTCATCTGCTTCTTTGAAAAAATTTTCTTCCCCCGTCCCCTGACCTCCATCCTTCAACTACTTCCAGAACCAACCAACTACTTCAACCTCCAACTACATCCAGAGACTTCACAACAGAAGACGCTCTCGCCCGCGGTGTCCCGAAGCTTCGCCCGTGGGGCCCTTATAGTTCTGCCCGCGGGGTCCTCAAATTTCTACAGGGGTATCTCAATCTGTTTCAAATCTAAATGCCTTTCTAATGCCACCCCTTTCAAGTTTTTTTAAAGTATGCTCCAAATTTTTGTTTGAAAAAAATTAAAAAATACTTTCCAAAAACGCTTCCACTTGTTGTTGGGACTTCAAAGGGCTTTCCAAAAAGCCATCAACCGATAAGATAGGATAGGTATTGAAGGCTGCCTATTCCTCTAAAGATTCTCCCCATAAGGCTAAATGAGCAGACATAGATAGATAGATAGTTCAACCGGTCGCTCTTATTGATATGATTCTCCAATTTCAAAAAAATAAATTTTTACAACTTTTCAGACAAATTAAAACTTGTGCAAACAAATTTTCTAAAAAAACTATTTAAACACTTTTTTAAACGAAAATTCAAAAAAACTTTTACAAACGAAATTTTAAAAACTTTTTTTTAATTATCTTTTTATAACTTTTATACTACGGAAAATATAATTTCCAAATTTATTCAAATGGAATTCATCTCGTCCTTAAGATGATTTTTTAAACATTTTTTATTTCTACGGGATTGAAGAGCCTTCCAAAAATGGCTACGGAAATTTTGGTTTTAAATCATAGTATACAATTTTCAGTAATGATGTGAACCTTCCTTATCTCATGTAGATACTTGATCGCATGGTTAAATAAACCTCGTTCCAAAATAAACCTTTTTCTCTTAAATCCTACGATTGTACACGTATCTATTATACTTATATATGCAACTCAATTGGATGTGTAGTAGGGAATTCTATCAGGAAAAGATTTTCGATTGTATTAAAATCTAAACTGTTAGTGACTCATATCGTTATGAATGACGAAAGTTCTGTATGGAAATAAACTTATGGCTAATAATCAACGAAAAAGGCACTGCGTGATAAGGGAAGAAATGGACTACAATCATAGATTATGGTCTCAGTCAGAGGGGGACTTCACCGGATGTGTGCACATCTTTAGGGCAACGGAAATTGATTGGTACCCTACACTCACAGGCACAGGAATAACGGAAGGGTAAACTATAAAATGTTTAGGTTTTGGTTCAGTAATAACAGCCCGTTTGGTTCAGTAATATTGAAAAAGAAGGTTTCCGATCTGTAAATTTAAAACTCTAATGCAACCAAGGGGACTCCCCCTGCTTATGAAGTTACGACGAATGAATGAGCGAGGCTGTCTCTGAAATGGAGAGGACGAGATTATTGCCACAATTATAAAATTTAACTATTATATTATAATTGTTTGCGTTCTGAGCTCCAGCTGTTCCAGCTTTAAACTGTCTCAATGGATGTGGCTGTATTATTCACGTCAATCTGTTATGTAGATCATACCTACATGCAGAACCTAATCAGAAGCCAAACTGACGGCTCATAGATTCTTTATTAAGTACCCTGTTTTATTCGAAATGATTTCTTAAAATCGTTATTTGAATTCAATTTCCATTATCAGCTTCAAAAATCTTAAAATCCGTGATGCCGTTTGGGAAAGTGAAATTGAGAGTTTGACTACTACTAGAGGGTAAAAATGAAAACGGCTGTCGATGCCTGATCGGGGTGGCAGTTGCCCTTCACTACTTCTACGTCTGTGCTACAGATACACAGCAATGCAAAGATTTGCAGAAACAAAGCGTTTGAGAGAGACATTATCGAAAGTGGAACAAAACACATACAACAAGAACGAAGATCTCGTCTATTCAAGTAACTTATGAATTAAAATTCATCACAAAACACTATATAGGTTCAATAGGATGGTCACGGTATTCGTACTATACATTCTAACTTGCCCATTTGTTTGAATACTCTTTCTGAATTCTGACTCTTATTCAATCTGATATCAAGTAGCAGAACTTCCTTTTTCTAAAAGCTTCCTTCCTCTTATCCAACATCACCAATCCTCATAACACTTTTGTGGAATACAGCATCCACCAAAACCTGTCTATGCAGAATGCCAATATACCCAGTAATCTATAATGACCGTTATATCTTGATGCATAACCGTAAGTTGTAATAAAGCATGTAAATAGATGTATATAGTAGTATCGAGTATCATGTTACACACATAATATTGATCGGCCTGTACATCTTGCTTAAAATTACAAGTTTGCTCCGGCAGAAATCTTCGATTGATCCGCTATCTAATGTGATCAATGATTTCGTTACAATTACAATATACGGTAGTCCTAGTATTGTACAAACCAGACTGAACGTGGATTTTCAGAAAGCTTTAAAAAAACTTAACTACTGAACTTAACTAGTATGAAAGAAGCTGTTGCTACTTGCACGACTGCATGCTAATTCTGACCTTTAAGTAAGATATATAGTACTTAATAACTGTAGTATAGTAATTTTGTTGAATTTCATCAAAATTTTCCTCACAACCTTATATTATAATACTCAGTGGATTATTTTGTAAGTTGAATGCTGAACCAACTTATAAACCATATGCTCAGCAAGAGGGTCATGTCATAAATATATGTATGCCTGATTTAGAGCCGTTAAGGAGGTGATTTAGAACTTGAATAAAAATTAAATCAAGAATTCCTTCTTGAACAATAAGGAACTTTGTCCCAGTGCATGTCTGCACATTAAACACTAACGAAGGTTTCTCTACATTTTATGCAGTAAATTTGGAGTATCGTAGTTTAAGCCTGCAGTCAAAAATTCAAGGATTTAGAGTAAGAACGCAGCAATTTTTTCGTTCCGTGGGGCTGGTGATTATTAGAGGGGATTTCATGATAAGCTTGACAACAAGAACTTGCACGCATCCTTCCAAACTTCTAACCGTCTATCTTATGATGATTTTCTCTATATGCAATACTAGAGCTTAATATTGCACGTTATCAAACTACAATTTTCATTCCTCAACGGATTTTTTTTATTCTCCAGAACAGGAGGAGGATGAAGAAGCCTTTTAGAAATGCTTTTCCTCTTCTAAGTCTAAGTTATAATTTATCATCAACTTAAAGCCAAAAGCTGTACAGAAGAGGTAAACCGGACGTCTTGCTGTGTAGTAGATAATCTTATATACCTAACTAAAAAACGTGCCCTTTCCTTCGAATTGTATAAGCACGAGGAAAAAGCGCTATATAATGCATTTCTCTAGTTTTTACAAATCTTTTTTTAATATCTATCACGTAACTATATAGATGACATTATGAAGGAAAGATAATACCAAATAGGGATTTTACTTTCTGCATACCACATTAGATGGTAGAAAATGGTTGTTAAAAAAGGATCTTAGTTTTATGGCTTCTGTATGTTATCGTAAATTACAACTCCGGGATCTTCTTCTCAGTTAGTGAAGCGTGAATAATTTAGATTCGCAAGCAGAACAATCGCAGCTGCCAATTTCAACTCGAGGCACCATGAAAACCAAAGTTCCTGAATAGACGCAAAGCCTCAAGGATTTAAAGATATAAGTAATATGTAAACCCAACCTGCCTTCCGTCTAGTCTTTATAAGATCTCCGATAGTACATGTAATATATTTTATATCCTCAATTATGAGAGGAATTTTCGGCCTTCAGTACTATCTAGCGTCTTGGTTACGCCAAGGTAGTAAAATAGAGGGAAAGGGTTTCAGAAAATCCGTTTTACGAAGATGTCCTGTAATCCTATTAATATTTTGCACACATTAACATGATGACTCATGGCAGATTTAATTATCTGTGGTACTTAACTCTAAGCCATTTTGTACTTACAATGACAAATGAGGATAGAAATGATGACATTATATTCTGTGAAATTGCTTAAAAGATGCTCGCATCGTAAAGCCAATTACATAAGACCGATTTCCAGTTTCAATACAGATAGACTCAAGGGTGAAGGAGGGTATAAATTGTGAGGGAAGACGGCTTAGAACTTGAGAAGACATGGTACATAGGAAGTGGTACATACATATCTTCTCCATCGTTATTGGCATATTATGTGTCATCATCAATTATGAAGGATATGGAAGTATGACCAAATGACACAAAGATTCCTTCTTCTCACTATTATTTACGCAGAAATAAGCTATAAGAAGGGGCGTATAATAAATATCAAATTTTTCCATTGCTAAGTTTATGATCCATCCATCTGCAGCATTCAGTATCAATCTATTACAGGTATCAGCTTTAGCATAACGATTTTTAAAGACGAATCCATGCATGATTGGTAATATCGTGATACAACTGGGAATACATTATGTGAAGTAATAAGTCTAATAGCACACCTATTTACATTTAATAGTAACGGTATAGAGGGTACAAATGAAAACGGCTGTCGATGCCTGATCGAGGTGGCAAATGTCTAAATGTCTGCCAATTAAAACAGACAAACGAGGTGATGGAAGATATTACTTTTAAATGTACGAGCATAAAATTCGCGATTCCCTTTCTAATGCTACAACATTTTTGCCACTTTCGATCAATATCCTAAATAGTTAGTGTTGGACATTTCATGACGTAGGTACTTCATAATATAGCTTGTAGATATCGCATGATCAATATTAATATATTAATGAATAATTAACCATTCCAAGCTCTTTGCTTCCGGATGTATAGGTTTCTATTAAGTCACTTTTCATTTAGTGATTATGCAAAAGTCTATTTAATTCTTTGACGGTGTATAACATCAAATCAATACTACTCTGTCGATTTTCAGCTTCGCTCACGGTATTAAAATGAAAAGAAATTGGGCTGGGTAACAATATTAATTACTTTTAAAACTGAATGGATAGTTAAGCGAGTGTGGATTTCCTATTCTTGATTGATTGCTGCTCCTGTTCGCTTAGCTGTCAGATTCTTAACTCTGTATCATCTAAAAAAGTGGCATATTTCGAACTTCTTTAATTTAAATTGCCAATGCGGGTCAATATTGCTACCGGCTATGAGTTGCCTAATGCAAATATGGTTCCCTCTTCTATTTCAGAGAAAATTAAGCATACCTTTGGTAAGAAGGTTTTTTTTAAAATTGTTAATCGTTACACAATTTGAATGGCAACATTATAAGGTATGCCATTCATGAGGGAAATTACTTAAACGCAGTTGAAAACTTCTTGTAGTACGAAGAAATCCACAAGGGTCCATAATTTGTAGTAAAACCGTTTTCACACCAACCATCACGAATCAAATGAAATTGAACAGGAATAATAGATGCGAGGAAGTATATTATTAGTTCCATTCCGACTTAAGGTAATGTTATTATTTTTTGCAAAGAAAACCGCAATTCTTGATTCTCATCTTGAATTGCCAGGAATTCCGTGAGAAAATGACATGCCCGCATCTCACGTTTTAACACCGAACAAAAACATTGAAAAATTAATACTTGCAAAACTATCAAGAAAATAACAAGAGAACCTTCTTTCAGTATATATGCTTGTAGTAACGTGAAACGAAGATGACAATATTGATCAGTAAATAATATTACTGAGCAGTTCAGAATTGAATTAATTTGGGTACTTACAGGGGACGACGATCCGGAGCCGGAATCTGAAACGTGGGTTGCCCGATCCTCTTCAGAATGCAGGGATCCATTGACAGTTTCATTGTTAACTGGCGTAAGGACAACCGTCGTGCTGTTTGGTCGAGGGATGGGTGTTTTCAAATAGACCACATTGGACATGGTCCCTTTTACCACTAAATTCTTCGCCTTGTAATACTGATCGGCCTTTTCATCCATAACCAACAATTTCGTCTCATTCGGAATGGCTTTAATTCTCTGAACCACTTGCTTGTGATTTTCATTTGAAATGTTGGTCTCATTGACCTCCAGTATTCGATCATTTGCTTTCAGTCCCGCAAGTTCAGCTGGGGAGTCCTTGTCCACCTTTCCGATGTATTGACCGGGCTTAGACTTCTCTCCGTGCAAATTAAATCCATACCCATCAAAATCTGGCCATTTGATCAAATGGCACAATCGAGGTGCGGGACCATCTTCGGAAATGTTATCCATGATAAATGCTCAATCTTACAAGAGGCAATGGAAACGAAACGTCTTAACTCTCAGTTCCACAAAAAAAAACTATGAAGAACTTTGGCATACGAACGACACTTTATCAATACTCACACCTTGTGCCTCGACTGAATCAACAGGTGTGGCGTGGAGTCCTTTACAAATGAATAACTCTTGTTATAACCGAATATTGTTTTTGAAATGTGATTTTATTCAGCCTCTGTTTTGTGCGATTGGAGATTGTTTTATACAAACAATTCCTATTAATTAGAGGATTAATTTTCGATAGGTATTTTCAGTTAGAAGACCGAGTGTTGTTGTACTGCACTTGACGAGACGAGAATCACCTGTGGCATTGCTTCCCCAAGGATAGATGATACAATACTACTCGCATAATAACGACCAAATGCCAAGTCCCAAGTCCCAACTCCCACTTTTTACACATATAATATCATTCAGGATAATCAGTATCTTCTACATGTATTTCATACCAGTTGTCTCGCCTCTCTCTAAACGCTGTAATAAAACTATCCTACAATACATTCAACAATATCCGTATTATCAAAGTCATAAGTGGTAACTGGTAATACTGTTGACTAATACACTATATCGTCTGCATTCTCTCATTTGCTATCCAACTTGGTTTCTGTGGTAGAAAGCCTCTGATAAACCTTATTCTCCAAACTCTAAAGCCCTTCAAAACCCCATGGTATGGTTGGCATGGTACGGTTGGGCTCAGCAATAAACTCCTTCTTCAGCATTCATCAGAGGATTTAGGGTGCAAACACAATTTAATATGAGACCTTTTCAGACCAAACCAATCATCAAGCATTCGTGTCTGGAGAGTGACTTCCTTCTGAACTTAAGGACTTGCATACAAAAGGTTCCAAGAGTTCTCAAACTCCATCAGTATGGGCAAAGTAAACTTTTTGAAGTTGCCCGATGACCTCCACATGAGGAAAAACAAATCCCGAACGAATTTGTCCTCAGTTTTAGTACCGTGATGGACCCTTCAGTAATTTATTTTCCGTACCCTTCCTACTATCTGTATTGTATCCCTTAAGTTAAATTTCATGCACTGTTTCTTATTAATTGAGTTTTATGTGCCCCTTTATATCGGCATATGACTGACTATTCCTATCGACTATCTCTACATTTAGGTAGTTTGCATAATTTAATGTCTGAGGTTCATGTGATTTCGAAGTTGAAAGAGTACAGGTTTAAAGCCCTTGACGAAAGGTTTTTTTGTCTATTTTCACAGCACTCCTCTGATGGAATAATATATCGACAGGCAAATCTGAGTTTTAATTGCATTAAGGAAGATTAATCTCGAATCAGTGGGAATGCTCAGTCCACAATATTATACTGGTACTAGAATGTTGAATTTAGATGATGTAAGGTAGAATGTAACTGCATTGAATTGTAAGTAAGGTTTATACATACGTGTAGCAAATAGTATGTCTGCTGGATTTTTTTTCTGATTAGGTTTGGCCTTCTACAGCTTAAGTTGTAAAAACATGACGCATTATCAACTACATAATACATGGTTTAACATAATATCGAATTAATAAAGGTAACCACAGCATGGATTGTGCGGCCCAGAATCTTGGGACTTGTACATTAGAAATACAACTCCCGAAGCTCTCCATGTTCATTCCCAGGAACTGAATTGAATAAGTTAAGGCGATTGTAAATTGCAACCATGTCAGGCGTTTATTTGCATATCATATCTCTATCGATGGATAATATGTTTTTTGTCAATGAGTCTGATGTGCTTTCCAATCAGATAAGGTACATAAAAAGAGGAGACTGTAGATGGTGAATCCTCGGACGTCAGAATAAGTGGAATTCATAAGGGATTTAAAACGCCTACATGCATGCATACCTAATATATCGATTGTAATTGTAATTAGAGATGATAAGACAGTTCATGGCAATTTGTAGAAGATACTACGTGACATCATTTAGGAATTTTGATTGATAGAGAAAGGGGAATTTATTAGGAATTGGTGGAAACACTAACTTCCGTTCACCTGCAAGCTTAAGGATGTGTAGGCTTGTTGTTATTAAATTGAATTCAATACAAGGCGTTCGGTATGCTAATTCATTTAGTCAAATTGGCACGAGTATGTTGTAGGTTGAAGAATACTTCACAACATGTCTACGGTAATGGGGAAGCCTGCTTCCTCTTACGTAAATCTTTTTTAGGCAAGGTTGTAAAGATGTCTTTTGACTATATGGTGGAAGTGTATAACATAAATAGTTTACTACAATATGTACCGTCTGCCTGTAACTGAAACAACCAGTTCTTGTTATCTGTTGACAAGCCGGTTGGAGTTCGACAGTCCACAATAATCAACAAACGAATCTGAGCTACTGTAAGATACACAATATGCCAAAACAAACCAAATCATCAGGCTGAGGCGAATTCGATGCAAACCATTCACTGGCTGACCTAGATAATTGATTTGTCGATTTCTCGTAACTTATTTGGTTATTGGTTATTGGTTGTTGGAGTGTAGATTTTAAACATATTATGTCTTTCAGTAATTTTAGGATGCTTAATCATAAATCATAGCTTATGTTGTAGGCTGTCTTAAAAACTAGAGTGGAAAGAGAATTGTCACTTGGATTACCATTGAAGTTAAATAATTGTCTAAGGGAGTAGAAGCTCTCATAATCTACTAATTTATTTCTGCCTCTTATTAGCATTCATTATATCTACCTATACTGCATTCTAATTAACAAGTTGAGTTAAAACAAATCATTTGCTATCAGTATTATTATTATGATTCCTAATTCCTGGAATGCAAGGCACACCTTGCACAATAATATTACAATGCACAATAGTCCAGAAAGTAGAACAAATACCTATTGAAGAATTTTACACCTGAAGCGAAAACCCTAACTTCTGAAATCCATGCTTTACTATGCCAAGAGATGATTTCAGATCGTTTTCTACACGGCTTTGAAGTCTTGAGATATCCCAAATAAGAATAAAAAATGGTTTATTACAAGAATTAAATATATTATATACATATTTAATTAAGATATTATCAGTTTTACCACTATTTAAATTGAAATATGAAAACAATTAACTTACAAATATTATAAATAATTGCAAAGGCCGAGGACATGTCAATGAGATCATTAAACGACATACATCAATTACATATTAAATCGTCACTTTGACTTTGTTCCCGGGGGGAGAACAGTTATTGTACTGCAATGAAAGCCTAACCAGACCGAACCAAACCATTCCAGAGATAATTTGATGACACATTGACAAACCGACAAGAAAAATGTAAGCCATATCGGCTTCTCACTAAGCCCCAAAATTAAAGTCCGCCAGCAACCAAGATTTGTACTTTTATGAAGTTTTTGCAAAAAATCAATCTCATCAGCTTTCTGAGCCCGGGTTTGTATTTAAAGTATTTTGTATTTACGTATTAAGTTAAGATAAGGAGGGATATTTTGTCTTTGTTAAAAATATACAAAAAAACTAAGGCAGTTCCATGATCTGAATGAAGACCAAGAAGCTGACATAGGTCACAGGGTTGGATTCTACTTCCCAAGAAAGTCCAGGTAACTTGTAAAAAAAACACTACCCAGGATTTTAAATAAATTCTGTTGTCTTTGTCTTATATTCCGGATAAGTGTGAAGAGGGATCCTCTTTAGTGTGTAGTGGGATTTAATGTGTAATGGGTTAGATTTTTTGGCAGCACCGCATACGATTAATCGATTAACTCGTATTAACCGATTATGGTAAAACTCTATTCGTTAAGTGGAATCCAAATTCGTGTAACCAAGTTGTCCCGTCTATGTAAGGTGTACCACATGAATAATGAATAATATCACAACATTTTCCAATACTGTCTGTCGTGAATACTCGTGAAGGGCGCATTTCGTATCCGGGTTTATTTAAATAATTTTTTTCACGCAGTACTTTAAACTATTTTAGAAGTCCAGCGGTCGTCTTCCTTATTCCTCAACCAGCCCGTTCCACTGGTCCGCTAGGACACCAGTCACCAGTGCTCCACTCCCGCTTCCGACGGATTGCAAAAACTCGATTTCATGCAAATGTTATGTAAGTTGTTTAGAACCTTTTTAGTCGTTTTAAAATGTGGACAACGAAATGTCTAAAAGTATTCGGTATTAATGCAATGAGCTTCCAAGCTCTGTAAAAAGTATTGAAAAAACAAATTTTCAAACGCAGGCAGAGTGGTAAAGTTTATGACCTGGGGTCGAAAGAACCTCTACATTAAACTACCACACAACGTGATTACGTGCTCCGGGTGTTCCGGAGAAATCCTTCTGTTAGGACCAATCCTGACAAAATATTTTGTTATTATTAACCAACTGGGTTGTCCCTGTTATTCTTAGGAAGAATTTTATATTTGTTTTTCAGGGTTCGTCTCTTTCGTATGACAATTGATGACCGGTGACAACTTTTGACAGATGTTTTTTAAATGATACAAGCAAAAAGAAGTTAAGATGTCTTTAGAAAAGGAGGCAGAAAATGATTCAGGGTTCACAATTATGTCCTGGAATATCAATGGAATGCGTACCTTGAGAATGAAGCAGACTTTGGAACAACTAAAATGCACAATCTTGGCTGTTCAAGAAACTAAGCTTTCAAGTAAATGAAGAATGAAATCGTTTGTATTGCTAGGCTGAGGATTGAATGTTTCTTATGTGCATTAACTTGTTTACTTTCGTAGGAAGTCAGCTTGAGGAATCCCAAGCCTTGATTAAGGACCACACATCATACTTTTCTTTCAGCAAAAATAGAGCCGGCTATTCAGGTTCGCTTGAAGTACAGGATGATTTTTTTTAAATATAAGAACGAAATGCGATAGATATATGCATTAACATCGGGATTACTCTGTGTAGGGGTCGCGACATATTGTCATGATGACGCTTTGCCTTTGAAATCGGAAGAAGGTCTTAGTGGTGTAAACTTGGAATCATCCTTCAAATTATCTGAAAACGCTATTGGGGGCTATTGTGAAGTAGCAGAGGAAGACTTATCGGATGCAAAGTATGGAGATGTAGATGGGAGGGCTGTTATTACTCAGCATATTTTACAGGTAAGTTTAACTCGATTATTCATCATCTTGACTTGATATTTGATTTTCGAAAATGTTATTTGAATTTAGACACCTGAAGGAGAGAAAAAAATACTGAATGTTATCAATGTTTACTGCCCAAGGTTGAGAGATGATCCTGCTGATCAGATAAACAACACAGACTTCAAATTAACCTTCCATTCGAATCTTTCTAAACGGGCGAAGAATCTAATTGAAGCAGGACAGTTTGTCCTGATAGTTGGAGATCTTAATGTTGCACACAAAATGATCGACCAATCTGACATCGACGATCCAAGTGTAAGTTCATTCGCTAGACCTGAAATCTTTGAAGTTTATGATTACAGCTTTTATCGCAGTTATGCCCGACTTATCCAAGACTTACCTATTCACAGCTTGCTGTTAAATTTAATCAACTGATGTGTTGTTATTATCCAGAGATTTCGCCAAACAGAGTTTAGGGAGTGGTTGAATGAACTTCTTGTTCCAGAGAATCCAAACGGGTTTCAGGATACTTTTAGAACTATTCACCCAAATCGTGAAGGAGCATTTACTTGTTGGTGCACGAGGTTGAATGCAAGGTTGAATTATCTCTGATTTTAAAAGTTTCTACTTTTGTCAATTCAATACGGTGTAATAATACTTTAATTTATGCATTTGTTTTAGACAAAACAACTATGGAGCAAGAATTGATTTCATCTTGGGTGATAACCGTTTGATGAAGTATCTAAATAAAGCAGATATTCACCCCGACGTACTTGGTAGTGACCATTGCCCTGTATCTGCCACCTTCCATTCCCTTACTCTTATTAAATGCGATAAAGTTCCTTCGTCTGCAACAAAGTTCTACCCCGAATTTGCTGGAAAGCAGCAAACACTGAAGGACTTATTTAAAAAATGTGAGAAACAATCTGCCGTTATCGATCAGCGACAACTACCCAGAGACTTGTCCTCCAGGAGCAGCTTAAAACGACCATTAGAAAGCACGTCTAAAGGATCAAAACAAACCAGTTTGAGTAGCTTTTTCATAAAAAAACCAAAAACTGAATCTGCTGTTCACAAAATCAACGAATGTGATACAAACAGCTCCACACCCAACGATGATGCGAATCCTAGCCTTGAAAGTTTGAGCGATTCTACGGAACCAATAGGATTTTTTAAGGAAGTAAATTCTAGTGCATCCCAAGCGTGGAAGCAGTTATTGAAAACACCAGGGACGCCTTTATGCAGTGGACATAATGAATTGTCGGTCATACGTACAGTTAAGAAGAAAGGGCCTCATCAAGGACGTCAATTTTGGAGTTGTCCTAGAGGTACGGGAAAAGACAGCGATCCTAACGCTAATTGTAACTTCTTTCGATGGGCAAACTCTAAATCGTAAATGTTTATTACAAATTTACAATTCTTGTAGATTTGTTTGGTACAATACAAAGTGTGGAAATCTAATTTAATTTTGTACCCCGTGGCTTGTTTCTAGTAACACTAACAAGAGATATACACATTTTGAATTTTGAGGACATATTCTAAATTAAATAAGACACATTACGGCAACGGGTATAGTAGAACCAGATTGATTGGAGTCTTAAATGACTCTTACCCGCACCATGATCAAGGCAGCCGCCGCTCTCAAAGATAACCAAGCCGTGACTCTTTGAGCGTTTTTTCTCTCCCCGGTGATTAAATTAATCTAAACAATAAATCCCAAATACCTCAATGACGTATTCAAAATGTGAAAAAAAACTAAGTAATAAAATTGACTTGCTGTTTTATGTATAAATATGAGGTTTTTCTTGCCGTGTATCTTTTGCGTATCCAGCCATTGATCGATATGCCTTCAAAACTTGTTTTTCTTCATAAAATTATTTTGGATTCTAGAGCTTCAGTTTTTAGCAATATATGAATAATAAAACGTTACAAACGTAAAAAGGAGCTCGCCTCTAGAGAGAAATAGGAGATGCTAAAAAAGCCAAATGTGGTAAAATTGCAGAAATAAACGATTTAGCATTTTGAGATATAATAATTACCCCCAATCGTATGCCGGTAGCTAGGGCCCCCCCTTCCACCGACCACAAAGTACAATCCCCTCTACGTTTAAAAGAAAACGACAAATTAAAAAGGTCAAAGGTGGAAGAAGAGTTACTGTCCCCTTCAATCGATCACAAAGTAGAACCGACTGCTAGCCCCAAAAAGTCTGAAATGGCCAAAAAGTCTGCATTTATAAACCCGTTCAAAATGTGTAGTTCTTAAAGGACAATTTGAAATTCGAATACCCGTAAGGGTGAAAAACACTATGATGATACATAAAAATGGATAAATGCTCGAAGAAGTCTGCATTTACATCCATCCCCCACTTGTTCAGTTTTCTATGCATTTTTGAAAATCGAATAACTGTTTAGGTAAAAAATACCAAAAACAATATACCGATACTGACAAAAATAATCTATACTGCTCTTAATTGTCTGTCTTTGAGCTCCTAAACGTCTTCATTTGCATATTAAAAAAATATACCTAGCACTATACCTAGCACTTGCTTCCCCAAATTTACGCTTAAAGCACGCATTACGCTTGCTTGAAGCAAATGATGTAAATGTTTGGTTGGAAACACTTTGCTTCTATCTACTCCTATTTGTGTTGTTGAAAAACCGTGATTCCGAACCTTCCCTGTTTTGCTGCATTCCGCTCCGATATATGTTTTTCCTTCAATTCTGGTAAGCTCTTTAAGCGTCTATGCAGCTATGGTGCTCTAGTTGGGGGTTCATTTACATCGAAAAAGGAGCCGGACGGACGGACGGACAGACAGACAGGACGAGATCATAGGATCTAGTGCCTATTTAATTGACGAGCTAATAAAGATAAGTGTGTATTGTAGTTAAAACGTCATGGTAAAGTTCAATGAGGAATTCGCTTCAACTATCCAATATCATTGCAAAAAGTCGTTTGCAATTTAAAGAATAGAATGATAGCAACTTGTTATAACAAAATAGAATCGAAGCTTGGCACCATCCAGTATGTATTTTTATTGAACGCCTTTATTCATTTCTTTGACACAGACGAGATCAAAGACGCTTGAGCTTTTTTGAATCTTTCAGCAAAGCAATAACGTAAAACGAATAGAACCTGAGAGGTACCAATAGTCATATCCAATTTCATCTTGGTATTGAACTCAATCAACCCTTTATCTCCTGCTCAGTCTTCTGTCATGATTTCCGATAAAGAACAGTCAACTCGATGTTCAGATCCGATTGGATTTGTTTCTCCAGTCTGCCTTCAGCCAAAAGTAAGAACGATGGGATTGATATGAGAAAACTGTGTGTAAAGTACCTACAAACTGATCCTTATACTCGTTGAACACTAAGTAACCCTTCGGTTTCATTTCTCCTTCAACCCAGCTTATTGCATAGCTGCATCCTGAACTATACCAGAAAAAAGTCCCCTCCATATTCCTTGTAAGTGGGGAAAGCACCATATTCAGACATCCAGGTTTGAAATCATATAAAACAACCTCTCTTTGCGGGTTACTGGTCTAGAATGGCTACAAGGGCTTCAGTTCATAAATTGTTAAATGGTAACTGTTTTAACGTTGATATGTATTAAGGTATATGGGCTTGTTTCAAAAACGCACAAATGTGTACTTTTGCTGTGCAAATCAAATAGGGATATGTATAACTGCAGAGGTATGAAATCAGCTTTCGTGGTTTCCTAAAAAAAATCAAGTCCTCAGATCTGCAAAAGAAGAAGAAAGTGTGTTATATACATGTCTTGTAAAGTAGTAGTTAGTGTCAACCCTGGTGTTGTTTAAGGAAGATGATTTGATCAGAAATGATGAGGAGACATATAGAAATGTACGTAAGTGGGAAAAGTGAGTTGGCATATGAAAGTATGAATCACATGAGTGAGACCGTCTACTTGACGAGGTCCTCTTGTCTTGCAGCCTTATGACGCGAACGGCCTGCTGGTTTGGTTACCAGATGTAAAGGCGAGCGGCTGCAGAAGATAATTCGTATTTTCTTCTCATTTGTTATTCAAACACTTGGAAGATTATTGAATCCTTTTCCTTTTTAAGCAAAACATTGCGTCTTACGATTCTCGTCTCGTATCCTCGTGTATGAAGTCTACGACGACCCGTACTTTACTTTCTCTGGCCTTTCTGAGCCAACAGACTAAATCTTTTCGTCTCGTACAGGCTGTTGCCGATGTTGGTGTTTTTTAAATTCATATACAATAGGCATTGCAAAATAATTTACAACATCGTACATTTAATTTTACATTCCAATTACAAAATACATGTTAATAAATAAAGCTTGGGCTTCAGAATCATCAAGCTTACTTTTGACGTATTGACTTTTCTGATAAAATTGCGCATCAGTAATTAAACTTCCGCATTTCCAGGATGGGATGACAAGTAATAACACCCTGAGCATATTTAGTGGAGTCATAGTTAAAGGACATAGGCAGGGAGGACTTGTGTTGGATTTACAGCTTGAAATAAATGTCAGTCTGATTCCTCACTTGTAACAAGCAAATTAATTAAGGAATGTTTGAATATAAATGGAAGGATGGTTTCATATGGAAATACGGTACACCACGACTCTTGTTGACTCGAATCTCGGGAATTCTAAAGAACCATTTGTATGCCTATTTGATTCATCCAGAATTATGTATGTCCTAGGAATAAATATTTTCCTCACACGGGCTTCACGCCATCATTTATTCAGATGATGTCATCAAGGCGGATATCAAACATAAGAGACAGAAAGTAGGACCTCCGCGTGTCTGCTCATCAACCTATATTTAACTCATATCTAGAATCTAGACAATACTTGCATGTAATGTAGCCAACAGGACCAGATGTTACGATTGGGATTACTCCGAGTAATAAATAGATTCATGGATGGTTATAAACATGCTAATATATTATTGCTCACACAGAACTTCTAAATCCTATTAGATTGTTATTACATTACAACGAAATTCTGAATCAGCCAGGAAGTGAATCCGCCGCCATTCATACTGCAGTAGCCCCTGAACGACTTGATTTTGAATTTTGTCTCCTGAATTCTTCTCCAGTTAAGTGAAACATACGACGGTCATATTATTTGACCAAGAGTAATCGACACTGATGGTAGCAAAGCATAGTAGACAAAGTAAATAGAAGCCTGATTGAATTGGTGCCTCTGGCTTAGTCTGGCTTCCTCTGGTATTGGCATCAGCTCTGACACATATTCGCTACCAGCCATCTACCATTCCACTTCAATCTCCTCCAAATGTGACACCATTATTTTTCGACTTACTATATAGGTACTTTACAAATACTAGCATCTACTATTACACTAGGCTGTCCAGAGACTCGTTGCCTTGGCTTGGAGTAAAGATGAGTGGACATAAGAGGTGAGTGAGTTCATTTCATTCCATTAAAAAATCCATAGGATGGGATGAGGGAATTTATTTGATTTAGACGGAATTGCATTACCTCTCTCATTGGACCATTCCTCGGTGAAAGGGAACTTTCACTTCGATTAAGTGGGGAAGTATTCACAAGAAGAATACATCTCTACCATCCCATAGCCAAACGCTTTTTAAGGCGAAACAAGGGAGTTTTATTTTAAAGAGAAGCAATATTATTTGTTTCAATACTCTTCTTCAGTCTTGAGCACCCATAAAACTACACCCGTGGGTGTACTAATATTGAACTAAAGAGGCTGTAATTCATTCACCGCTAAATAAATTACTGACATCTGCATTTCCAAGAAATATACTGCAGTAAAGGATAAAGAACGGTTATTCACATGTAGAACAATATTAACTAAGCGATAAAGAAAACTACACTTCATCAAAACGTAGATTTAAGGCAACTTTCCAGTCAGTAGGAGTTTCCAGCTTTCACCACTCACTTTACTGCATTAATGCAATACACATGGAACAATGGCTATAAGAGTACAGGCTATCTAAACCATGGTCATGTATACCCTCCATGATTTGTAACTTTCTAACTCGGGATAAAATATTACCGTTTTGTAAATTATTATTAAGCCGAAATAGGTTTGGTCAAGTCTTTTGGATTCATGTCCCATCATTTAAATATAATTCGTAGTACCCGTTTAGATCGTTCATATGATATTTGAATTGTTTGATTAAAATATTGTCGAGATCTAAGACACACCATGTTGTATTATTCTTTGAGTTACCTACCTACATTTCGAATTTCAACTCTAAAGGAAAGCACAAACTTAGATTAGATTAGCAACACGTTGGTGATCGCGTATTCGTAAAAGCAGAAAAGATCGTGTCTGATGGTATACAAGCCAACCAGTACGTGTACAGTTTTGCATTAGTATCTTGGTACACCGGTAGCCGGTAGAGTTGACTTGACGGTGTACATTTTCCGGATCTGAACCGAAATATCCGCAAAGCTTGAGGAGGTAGCTCGACACAGGGTTTTTCTCTTCCACATATTCCCGGCATTGCTAATACTAACACTGCCACTGCAGAGTACAAAAAACCGATTGATACGATTTAAACATAACCTATCGACTTCATTGACTTGGGTAAACCGGTTTTTGGAAAGATTTTAGAACTCGTAGTTAGTAGTTTTTCTGAATAATCTATTCCGATTACAAGTTCCATATTTCTCAACCATAATGGCCACGATTTGATAATAGAATTTTTGTTAGTAGTATGTAATACTATGAATAAAATAGTAGTTCATGTATTCCATGATAATAGACAATGGGAAAGTAGTATGGGTTCAGTCAGCCCATAATATGACGATGCTACTTGGAGTCTCAGTAAGCGAGTGAGATTGAGAAAGTGTATAGGGCAGTCTAGGGAGCATTGCCTTTGCCAGCAAGTGACTTTCTTTGATAACAAAAAAAGTGGGATAGGAATAGGAGTAGAAGCCCAAGAAGCTAATATTGTAGCCAACTTAGAGAGAAGAGTAGGTATATGTACTAGAGAACGGGACGGTGGCATTTGAGCATTAGTGCAGGGATGGAATCGCCGTTCGGAAGGGTCGTGTGTTATGGAAAATAGAAAAGCGGAAGATCTTGGCCTATTTAATTCTGTATCAATTTTCTCAATATGTCTCCAACATAATATACAGAGCAAGGAAGGAGAAAAATACATGATGATGATGATAAGGGTTGAATGAAATGGGCCAATAGTAATGTGCAGTAGTGGTGGTTTATATTATGTAATATTGCATAATTTGTAGAGAGTGCAGACTTGTAGTAGACACAAGATATTCTTTGAGATATAATTCTTAATATGGCTTGGTACGGATCATGTTGCCCGGACGAATGGTTAAAATACATACGTTCGTCGGGCTTGAGAGCAAACCAAACAGATATTGTTTTTTTTATTAATGATTATCGTTTGTCAGCTTTTCGAAGACCCCGAATTGCACGAATGTTTTTGCTGGTATATTTGCACTTCATATGGACCGCTTTGATGTTTTTTTTATTAGGTCGCCTCTTCACAAGCTAAGTGTGTGCCCTCATCCTCCTCTTAAAACTACCCAACAACGTATTTCAAAGCACAATTTTACATTAACTTGTTGTGCCCTGGCCTGAATGAAAATATTAAACTTCGACCTAGCTTGCTTTGATCTTTTTAAACAATTAGCTCTTATAAAATAAACATTCTGTCTTATTTATTCTTTAAGTTATTACTATTGTGTCAATAAATTGGCTGTATTTGGCTCTGTTTAATTAAAAAAAACAAAAAACAAAAGCCTGTATTGTATTCTAAATTACTGAATACTAAATTTTAAAGAATTCAAAGGACATGTATCTGTAGGTAATCTATTAACTTTTCGACATCTTTGGTGATAAGCAAACGTAGTTCGTACTGTATATACTTTGTAGTATTGTCATACGTCCACCAACATATATTTATTCTTAGCATAGTCGAAATTTTTGTTGTAATGCAAATGCAACCTAATAAATATGTACCGCTCTTCTCCTACTCTCCATAACACGGGATAGTATACAAATATCGTAAAAGCCTTTGTGCATAATATTAGATACGTTACAAAGGGCGTAATAAAGTAATAATACGTAATACAATTTACTTGGAGGTTTTGCAATAAATGTCTCGTTGTAATAATCTTCTTTTTGTGGTCTTGACAATTTGTAATACTCCTGTTGTTTCCCCAATTTTTGTTTTATACATACTAAAAATGTACCACTCCAATATTCTAGAAATTGCATGCTCAGAATAATGACTATCATATTTATATGGTTCATATATTCTAATAGAACCTTCCTTGCACGATACGATAACCAATTCCTTGTCAAATCTGATGCCATACAGTCCTATCCTACAGATTGTTTAACAAGAAATTCCGCTGCCTCTATAACGTTGGAAACAATTGGATAAAAAGACATCAACTAAATATGTTCTATAAAGTAAGTAGATTTTGAAAACGGGTTTTTAACGACTGATTGAGTTTACTCGAATCACCGTCTTGTCGGCTTCTGTTTGTATTACTTGTCTTAATTTTATATCTTCCCGTCCTTCATTGGAATTCCTAGGTCATTCTTACAAATTCTTGTCCATTCTTGGCAAATCCAGCCCGACCTTTTGGTAGTGTCATCGCAGCCTTTCTCTTCATTTCCTTTTAAGAAACCAGAACGGGATTCCGCTTAATTAGATATCACGGGACAATCATCAATGCATTAAAACTCGTTGGGAAATAGGTTATGGGGCTTGTGGGACCGGAGGAGGGCAGGAAGCTGTTAAACGGGATAACATTTAGTATTATTTTCCTACCTTCTTTATATTTGAAGAACGTTTTCTGCCATATTTCAAAAATATGAGGGATTGAAATGAGGCAGAAATTTTGACACTTTGTATCAACCGGGACCACAACTTATCATGAAAGGTTCATCCAGTTCTTGAATTATTGAGGATGAAGATGTCAGATTTTATTCTTCGTGGATTCATAGATATTGGAAGGGAATAAGGAAAGGGCAAGTAGGCTATGAAAAATAAGATAGAAGTCACTCAGCTTCCAATACATGTATAAGCCTTAAAGTAGTATGACCCATGACATTTCAAATGGGTTGGAACGTGGAAGAAGCCAGCTTTCTCCACGAGACAGAGAATCATCTCCGGTTTACTATGTGGAAGATAGTTGGTCGGATTTCCTATTTTTATTTGCATACGATTCCAGTCATTTTTATTCCTTTTCCATCTCCTTCTTCGCTCCCCTCTCTCTCTCCCTCTCTCTTCTGTACTTCTTAAAGTATCACATATGGTTATTCTTCAAGTTGGAAGGAAGCCGTCTCAGTTTTAGAATATATTCTCTCCTACCAGTTACGAATGTGCAGATACTGCAGATAGGGTTTTCAAAATTATAAAACATTGCATAGCAGCAGCGAATTGGCTTTGTTTTTCTAGGCCAGTGTTCACCAATGTCCCTACAGTACTTCCCGGCGACCAACTTCCAAGTACCCGGCACTCCAAGGGAATACGAGACTCTCCTAAAAAGAGAGGAGAATAGCAAGCAATAAAGATATGAGGTTACAAGTACATTGGAATGCAAAAGTAAATGTTCCAGAATTTCGATCCGAGCTGAGGCACCCCGATTTTCAGTAAGGAAATTGAGATCGACTTCCCTGATTCGGATAGAGACGATAGTACATAGTGGAAGGTTCATTTTGAAAATCCGGAGGCTGGTTGATAAAAAACTGATTCCCTTGCCAATATGTGTATATCGTATATATTATCTGTATACAGTTTTAAAAGAGTTATTATCATTCGTCATTCATGCCCATAATCTATATCCATAGTAGACTTTTCATATTGTAATTTGAATGGCACTAGATGTTCATGAAGGGATGTTGCTGGGTGCGGACGAGTTGAAATAAGATGTAAGGGGCATACATATGTTGCGGAGAAAATATCTTGTGACTTGTCAAGAATAGCTTATCAATGTTATTGACACCGTATACAGTCAGTCGCCAGCTCTAAGATGTATGCTGTAAGTGTTCGACTTCTAAAATAAGTCTAAAATGTTTAAATTCCTCTATCCTGTTTTTGTACGGAATGTCACGTCCGAGATGAAGAAACTTTTAGCTTGTCTGCTGGTTGAGGAAATGGATAAACTAAAAGTTTACTCGTCTTGGTCACCTCCTACGAAGTTCTTTTCAAACGGTAAGAAATTGACAAGGATTGGGTGATTCATAATTTACTTTATTGATAATTGAGGTATGAGGCATTTTACTTTTAAAAGTTATTGTCAAATGTGGATTTCATCAACGTTAACCGTTTCCCTGAATCCAATCCGTGTTTGAAATAGGAATATAAATATGTAGGTCTTGGAAATGGTTTTAAACTTTCCTATAATCGTTTATCCAAATGTTGCGTGAAAAATTGCCTACTATAAAGGCTAGATATGGAAATGAAGTTAAGCTATCGTATTTGACTACGCGAATCGAAATCAAACTGGTTTTCAAGCTACGAGATCATATTTAAAATGCCTACGGTTTGTTAGCGTACTATACAGTACCAGTAAAAATTATAATGTAGACTTAAAATGCTGCTGTACCTGTACCAGAATCTACACAAGACTTGGGTGGCGTATTAATTAAACTGGTGTCACCATACCCGAATTTCAAAATCTCAATTTCGTTGTTAAAGTCTCAAGGAGATTTAGAATGTTACACCCGTGTTTTTGATACAATCATATGGTCAATGAAACACTAGTAACGGTCTCGGCGGAACTACAGAGCAGCAGAATATTGCATATAAAATAGCAAGTAAAATGCAAAGTTAAAGAAGTTTGCGCATTCCTCCCGTCCCGGTGGTATTTCTAGAAATCTGGAATTCTACAATTCCAAGCCGGCTTGCAAATTGTAGAGGGCTAGAGCTGATGTTCAGTGAGTTTCAACTGGATTTTGCTAAAACATAGTTGAAATATCTCAAATTCTTGTAACTTAATAGAGCAGATCACATCTAGGGACGTAAAATGTAGAAGCTGGTACATTCTAACTTGTGCTACTTTGCTTTACATGTACCAAATATGTGTCTCCGTTTCTACCATGAGATTCAATAAATGCTCTGATGCACTTGGCAAAAGACACTGACGCCAGGGTTGAAGGTAAAAACTCGAATCAGCTGGAATGCTAGTCAACAATAGTGAGTGATGGCTATGGCGTGTAATATATTTGGAGCGCGGCCAAAGAGCTCGAAATGTAAACAGGACATTTATCAGGTCGGGACAGAATATGACGAACAGTGATTGCAAGTGACATTCATGCTGAGGACATATTCGTATGCGGCTGTACGTATAAATTGATCATAGATACGCCTTTCTAGCTATGCATCTAACTCCGATTTAATTACCTATACAGATAACACATTTAAAGTGGACCTTACTGCTTGTACATACGTGTGCATGTTATAAAGTTGTATGGGTTGGCAACAGAGACATGTTGGAATAAATGCAAGAGTTTATGAAATCCTTTCAGTAATATCCAGATCCTAAAGACGTTCGTATGTACCTACGCCTACTTGAATAAGTTAGAAGTTTGCATTTCCCCATGTGAAAGTAAAAGTCAACCATCCGTATGAACCAATGTGTAGACGAATAAAATGTGCTAGGTCAACCCTAGACGATTTAATTGGCATTGGGGAGATGGGAAAGCACTACGGTGTAATGGAATGTACAACTCCATAAATATCAAGCTACGCCCACAGAAAGGTGTTCAGGTGGGTGGATACAATGAGTCAGATATCCTTTTCGAGTTTGTTAGTATAACGGACCGAAAATCTAAATGCAAAACCATCTCTTCATCTGATGGTTTCCAGGCAGACAGGTGAAGTGGGTCTTTTTGGCACACAGCACTTGTTTTCTGCATCAGTAAATAGATTGTCTTACTTACACATTGTTTACTGGAAGAGTACCTGAGCCAGGAGCGTTTTCTTTTTCCGTAGTCGAAGTTCCTATAGATAGTGGTTTTCCTTTTCTATCTAGACCACATCCTACGTCGATTTCCTATACATCCTTCATCCTGGAGCAAAACTTCCAATTTACGATTGACTTTACCTATCCTATCATGGCAACTGGGACTGACAAGAAATGATCTTGATCGGTCCTTCAAAATAAAAATTCAAAACGTAACGTGTACTACAGGGTGATTGGTATATAACATTTACAAACCAGGGTAACAGATTTGTGTGATAATAAGCTGATTTTAAAACTGAATTGTTACCTTAATTAAAAAGCGTACATGGAAATTATTGGAGTTTTGATTTACAACAGAATTCGAAAGTGGACGTTTGTCAAATATCTCTCGTACAAGGATAGTGAACCGGTTTTGAACGATTTTTCATCAACCGAGATTATTGCAATTTCAGTAATTGAACAAAGACTTCTTTCCATTTGAATTCAAAACCCCAATTAATGATCTTATGAACTAAAGATAAATCAAGGCATCATTACAACAACATAAGTTCAAGCGTCAGCTTTAAAATGAGCCATAAATTATGAAAAACGTGTTGTAGCTCTAAAGAAGCTGTGAGATAAAGATCCCGTGTTATAAACTGAACACCCTGTATATGTACCGTATTTGATAAACTCCTTGAACCCGTTCACAAACGACACTTAACTCCCTTATTCCTAGCTTCATATATTACAATGGTACATAATGTTTATCTCAAAGATACACTTTGGTCGTAGAAAGATTCCTTATATTCTTCTTTTCTAACGAGTGATCATTTGTCGTCATCATCCTTGGCCAATTCGTCAAAGTCTTTCAGGCTTCTGTTATCTGTAGCAAAGTAAAGTAAAAACCGTGGTTTTTCCAGAGGCGAAAGAATATTTGGTTTGAAAACTTATTTTCTCTCTGCTTCTCCTGAATTCTGGAAGACGTTAGAAGTGTGTATTCGGTGTTCATAGAACCGTGTTGGTTCCAGGTGTCTCGAGGAAGCTCAAATGAATCCTTAGTCTACAGTGAAAAAGAATCTTCCAAATAGAAACACATCCAACAGTGAAGCAGCTCTAAGTTCTTTAATGCTTTAGAAACATCTTTTATTTCTTCTTGCTGTTTTTGGCTACCACACCTTAGCTTGAAGAGAGATGTATATTTTTCTCACCTCACAATTAATCTTTCATATTTCTTGGAACCTTCCTTCGTGCTTTTTCTTTCTACCAGATCCAGGAACCGGTTGGCTTGGCATTGTTAGGAACAGTTTGGAATATTTTTGGGATGGAAAGTGTACAGTAGTCTTTTTGTCGATATGAATTGCTTCCATTTCTCTTAGAAGTAATGTACATTTGATGAAGTCATAGAGATACGTTGTAGATATTATTTTTACAATTCTCAGTACCATTGCGCATTTAACTGTTCGAAGGAAGAATTATCAAATGGGGATGCATGCCTAAAAACTATAAATGTTTTTATGGAAATGACCAGTTCTTTCGATTATAGTAGAAATTCTGCTTGCACGAGTGAGTCATGGGTTACAAAGATATATAGAGGTACATTATACATGTTGGATTAGGTTATAATATTATCTGCTGAAAACGTCACACTTCAATTGTTTAAAGACAAAGAAGATAGCAAATAATTTGACAATATCGGGATCAATAGAAGGCATTGCGCAGTAATTTATGCATAACTAATTCAGTTTATTTCAATCAAACTTCCGACACATATGAGTAGTTTTATTTTAACATCTCCCTTGATCCGTCTACCAAGTGAAGTTTTTTGAAGAAAAAACTTATTCAATTTGTATTAATTCAACCGACCATTGACCACTTTGGTTTCCAATTTGAATGCTTATCACCAACCCCATATAGCAAACCATAGCTCCATAATTTCATAAATGGCTATCTAAAGCTTAAGTCAGACTGACAATTTACTTAGTGATTCATAAAATAAAATAATACAATGGAAAACCATGTAATATAATAATACTCAAGTTGAAATGAAAGCTGTTGAGTTGACAAACAAGGATGGATGGAAAGAAGCTATCAGCATAGAACATCATTAGTCATCCGAGCTACAAACTCTACACTACTGCATGAAGAATACGTGGAAGAAAAGTGGTTCCAGGATACTTCCAAAACGACTATACGTACTACACAACATACTTGATGATTTCTATACATACTAACAAAGTATCGAGAAGGGAAGAGGCAGTAAATGATACTATGTAAATGGTGAAAGCATATCCTATCGTCAATGTCAACCATATCAAGCGTATCAATTCTCATAATAATCTCTCAGTCTGAAAGACGAACATTAAGCATGCCGGAGAGGTTTATTATAGAAGTGATGAGATTCTATCTAGATACAGGATACTAGGTGCTATTATTTTTTGCTAAAAATAGTACACAAAGATATGCCCAATTAAATAACTGTATACCATGCTAAATTAGTCTATATGCATGCATTTATACTTTGTAGTAGTCAAAGCATTGCAGTAGCAGAGGGTTCATGGGACGAGGTGTTTTTTTTTTCAAAAGGACACCGGTACCAGTGTTTTTTCAATTTGCTTGCATTTCTGACATCCTAACTAACGTAGATGGGATTTCTATTTATTATTTTAATATTTTAGACTTTTAAAACATTTGTGGTACATAAACCACTGGACACAAAAACCCGGTGTCACGAACCCTGGCAGTAGAAGGACGTAAGCAACAGAATTTGTGAAGATATATCTTTGCGAAATGAAATGTAAGCTGCATATTACTACGTAGTCGAATACCGTCTACTTAGGCTTGTTTTTGTATGAGATGAATGGAAAAGAAGTGAGACGACTCATCCCATCTATCTTCCTCGGAAATTGAATATGAGTCAAGCTCATTAATTACCGTCATTTACTTTCTCTGGAATAGAATAACTTGTTAGCTTGTCTTACGACTATTGTCCTCTGTCCTCTGTGTATCCTAAATTCAGGGAGGAGCTCATAAACCCATTACATTCTCTCCTACTGTGGGGACATTATTGTTGTGTGGTTGGTAATTTAATAAAGCCGAGCTTTCTCCTCCTCTTGTTCAAATAACCCTTGAACTGTTTCATATACAACTACGTCATAATTATGTAAGAGTATAATGAAACTGTCTGGAGTTTCGAAAGCGAAAAGTTTTTTTAAGAAACAGCATTAAGTTAGTACGGCCTCGATTTGTCTGCCATTGGTGGTCTTGCTAACTCAACAAAATTTCTGGGATTATTCTAAAAATGAAAATTATAATTGACATTCTATTTTACAATAAAAGTAAAATAAAAGTAATCAAAAATAAAAACTCAAGCAGAAGATTAAACAAAATATGCACGTAACCAAACGAAAATTAATGAAGGAGGGTGGCCATGATGTTGTTGTTGTTGGGCCACACAAAATTGTTTAACTAGTTCCAACGAAATAAATTAATATTAATTTTAAATGGAAATTCTCCTAGTAACTAATATGCAATATTCTACACAGTGGAACTTATTGCATACATTATTATATTGATGCGTTTGACATGTTATGTCACAGTCTATAACTGTGATGACGATTAAAACAAGAAATCTAGTTTATGAGACGAGTAACCTAATTTAGATTTTTTGGATTTCAAATGATTATGCTTGTATCATAATTTGATTTACTAAATCCATAAATCACTCCCACACTACTTAACTACTTATATACAGGGTGGTCGACGAACGAGTTGATACCTTTGATGGAATGTAGTTTAGCCGTTTTCAAAGGAATTTTAATTTTTAATGGCAGTAAGTAGTAAAATTTGTACTTAAAATGTGCACCGAAGTATAGAAACTTATACATGTTGTTGCAGCGCAAGCATAATGTTCTTAAAATTTCATGACCATAGTGCCTTATTGCAAGGGTACGACTTGAATAAGAATAAATAAATGGTTGTGAGCAAAGTAGCGGCGTTGAATGAATTAGCCATACTATTTGGACTTTCATGGATTCCATGAAAATGTCAATTCAGAGTTTGATTCGAACCAAAATTCAGATTTTCAAGACATTTGAAACCTTCGATTTTTCTTATCTTTTCAAGCAAACCGAAGAAACTAAAATTTCTAGTCTCATTTGTGTGAGCAATAATGTTGCAGGTAAGGCAGTTGCAAAACATATTTTATTTGATTTTATCTTTACTTTCAGCTATTAAAAATTAAAATTTATTAAAAAATTGTTAAAACTAAATCCTACCAAAGTTGTCATCTCGTTCGTCAAAGGATTCGACTTTTCAATTGTCAAAATTTAGAAAACTAATGTTTAATTCAAACGCTAATAAAATTCAGCAAAAACAGTAGTGTAAATTTGTATATATAAATGCATGCCAAGATTTGTTTTAATCCGTTGAAAAGCTAGTACCTAATACTTTTTTAAAAACTCTACATAAATAATTTCTTTCGGACCGCCGCTTGCAGAAGCAGCCATACAAAACGAGACGCTTTCTAGATTCTAGACGTGAAGCCCATGCATGACCCAGAATGAAACATAAACTAGCACTTAAAATAATAAAATGACAATCCTGATCATGAGCGATGTATCCTTACAGACTTGAAGGACTGGAGTATCATTGTAAAGTTAACCGTTCCATTCATACGATAGTACAGTTACATCCAAGTTCTACCCACAGCCAAATCGTCAGACCCACCCACAATAACCCACAATATTATGTAGGGATAGATGAGTCTGTAATTGGCAATTGGACCAGTATCTAGTTGTTAGTTTGTTTTGTAAATATTTATCTGGCAGACTAATCCGTGACTAATTTTTTCTTCCAGCTTGTTTATTATTGTCTGTCGCTGTGGAGTGTTCCTCACACGAACAATTAAATACTGTAACGTTGTAAATGTTGTATGCATGGATTTAAGAGTGAAGTGAACATAATATGAGTTACAATCAGTCATTCTGCCAGTATAAGCTTGTACAAAGAAAAGGAAACATCATGAAACGAAGAGAATGACGGGTTGTTCGGGTCGACGGAGAGGAAGTCGGGGAACTTGACGTCAGAAAAGCCATGGAAACGGTCTCTGAGAAGAGAAGATCTCCTTTACTAGTTTTACTAGCGACGACGAGACGAGCAAAGCCAACAAAATCATTCCGTAATACATCTATACAGCGGCTAAAGTATGTACATGTAGTCGTAAAGGATCTATAGTGCAGTTTAGGTCTGCGTTGTATGCATTGCTTGCACATGTACATGTGTATTCGAATGTGGCGAGGATTTTCCATCAAGTCAAGTAATGTATTTGGGTGTAGTATACGACGGGTATTCTACTTTTCTCTCTGGGCACACTTTCGCGTAAAAATTCGTTTACTGCTCTATTCTCTGTTCTTTACCACTTGGAATACACATACCATTTAGACCACCGTCTCTCTGTCTATATGTACAAGAAGTAAAAGTATTCATCTTACACCCTACCGCCTCCTACTACTGCTACTCGTCCATCCTCATCTTCTATCTACAAGGACGTCAAGATATCCATTATTCTCTCTTTCAAGAAATTAAACCTTGATTTTCTCCTTTGATTTTTAAGCAGATTTTTTGGTTGTTTTTGAGGGTCCTCTTGGGCTCAAACTCGTGTTAAATGTCAACCTCAGTCTCCTTTTTCACTTGTTGGAAATGACAAACGAGATGCGGAACGGCTCTAGACTCGTGGTCACTGAACAAATCCCCTTGTCAAGTTCACTTTATGCAGAGTACCCACTCACCAGAAGAGGATAAGAATAACATACATAATAAACTTCTGTGGTGGTTCTGGTGGTACCCATGCATAAATATCATACTATCGGCTAACAAGGCCAAGGGTCGCTATGAGGGGCTAATCCCTCCGGATTGTAGACAGGGTAAACGACTACTTAGTCGGCAGGGCCATTGACTATAATTGTAAGTGGGCTGATGTTTTTTTAAAAAAATAACTGATCATTACTGCGACCTATCTGACCCTTTTGAGTTCTGCTGATCTCAACATGTATGTATATAATAATCCCTTGTATATTTTGAAAATTGTTCACTGTTTCTGATCAAATTGTCCAAAAAAAGTAAAAAGTCCCCGAGGGTTGAGAAGGTGAAACAGTTGACTTGCATCTTGAACAATTTAGGATAAACTACTGAGAACTGCTAAAATTTATGGCGACTGTGCAGCAATGAATAAAATGAATACGTCACCACCTGTTTACGAGTCATGATTACTAGTAGCCCGTAGTTAAACATGAAATCTTAGGTTGCCTCTAAATCTAATGTCACCAGAGAAAGCAAATATCAAATTAGGCTAATTTATTTAAATTTTCTACTGTCTTAGCTTAAATTTAAGTACGATATTGGAGGTGTACCACCTCTAAGAGGATGTTGATGTTAATAGCTTGCATTATGTATTCAACATATAGTAAACAGGCTATGCCTTGCCGCCTATCCATTGGCCCATTAAACCACACGCCTTAACCTTTATCTTTGGCTCAGTGACCCAAACTAATAGATAATGCTTTTCTTGCATACTCACTTCCCACCTATTTACCAGCATTACATATAATATAGAGAGGAGAGGATGGAATCCATTTGCCAAAACTTTCAAAGAGGAGCAACAGTCTCTCTCTCTCTTCTCGTCTGTCCCGAAAACCCAAAGCAAAACTTTCCCCCAACATCGCACAAAGTTTGGCTAGGTAATATTCTCTGCCTTTATTACTTCTGATGGAGAAACTAACCAGAAGGAACTTAACGGAGTGTGTATGAAATGAATGTGGAGGTAAGGCCTATCCATTATACTCACCCATTAGCCACACAGCCCCTACCAACCGACCAAGAGAAATACAGAGGAAGGAGACAGAGACAATGAGAAATTACCTAGTTCATTTTAACTTAGCTCCTCCAGATTCAGTTCCTAGATTCCACTTCTACTTCTACTCAGTTCATCTCCTCATCTTCCTTCCTAAGAAGTGGTCGATTAGCCAAAGTTATAGCAAGAAAATACTTACACACACACCCTAATACATACCTTACAGAGATCCATACAAGGAAATAAGAACCTTTAATAATGCTCTCTTTGCAAACACAGCTTTTTCTTCCTCTTTCTCTCTCTCTTATCCTCCAGACTGTGAGCGTAATTGAACTTAAATTTCCTCTGCCCATTGGGATTCTTTCCAACCCTATCATACCGAGACGGGATATATATGATGGCAGTGTAGTGGTGGTGATGGTAGTTCATGGGATACAGTAGTGATATTACATTAGAAGTGGAGAGAGAAAGAACGGGAAGAATTATCTTCCCCATCTCTTCATCTATTTCACTTTTGACTAATAATAATATTCTTCCCACAGGGCCTTCCATTTCTCACGTTTATTAATAACTACTACGTAAGGGTCGGTATATACTCTCTCTCCTTCTTTGTCGATTCGTTATCCCCCACTCAACTACGAATTTAGAGAGGATACTTTATTTTATGCACGGAGGAAATGCCTCGAAAATCCGATTAAAACACGTTATAAGGTATTAGAGTCATTAGCATTGCCCCTGGCTCCTTTCACACCAAATCAGGGATTCTAGACTCTAAATTGTTCGATGGAATTAAGAGAGAAAGTCAATAGAAAGTAGGGAAAGCTCCTTCCCCGCCTTTCTTCGTATAAACACTTTATGTTCTTATAATTAATAGAATAATATATAAGGAAGGTAGCCTCGAGTGAGTGGTTGTTAGCAGGAGAGGTTGGGTAATTGTTTTCGTGTCTGTAACAAGTCTTCGTGTTCGTTACAACAGTTAGAAGCGGCTGGACGGGCGGATTGTCTAATTCGTCTAAATTTCTAAATATATGCAAGGGTGTGTTTCCAGGAAGATTAGGAGATAGCATCTCCAGCTCCGATTAAAGCTTAGCAAGTAATCATGAGCGGTGGTGGGTGAAAGAGCGGGTTGTGAAAAGCGTTATAATATTTAAATTAAGTCAGAGTGCATTATATCTGGATGTGTAATGATGTTGGAGGTGACTGGCAGCACCGGATGGCTCGAGGAAAAAGTTCGGCTTGAAGGTAAAATATGAGCGAGGAGGAAGAAAAATCAATCGGAATGGAGTTTTTCGTTCCCTGAGATAGAAGAGAATCCGTTGTGCTCAACAAGTACAAACTTTTAGATTATTCGGTTTTGCATCCCAGAAGAGAGATTTGTCATTTTCGTTCGTAGGGAGTCGCTTTTCTTTTTTGTGTGTTAAATTGTAAATAAAAAAGATAGGATCTGTTTCATCCCTCCGGGCTTACATCCTGCTTTATTTAATCAAGACGGTTAGGAATAGGTTAGGAGTACATCAAAGTAGGTATTTCGATGCATGTCATTATGAGGTACAAGAGGTAAGTTGAAGGGAAGAGAGAAAGGGATTTATTATTCTCCACAAAAAATTCGACTATGATTTGCTTGATTTGCTTCAGGGATGCTAATCTCTATGTGAAGCTAAAGTGACCGTTTGTGGTCACTTCCGGTGTAATCTAATTCAGGAAGTACGTCAGACACAGAGATTTGTCGACAGGCGAATAGGATTTAATAAAGTTTCTATGTAGTCCGTTCTTCTCCCCCTAGTTCATACTTGTTCTCCCTAATGTCCCGTAAACAACGGAGGGGACCGAGATAGTGTTAAAAGCTACCTGTTCTGTGTCTGGAGTTGTAGTAGTAACTTTTTTGCGGTGATTGGAGATTTAGTGGAGTTTTGGCTGGCCGGAGATAGTTTTAGTTTGGAAAGAGAAAGTGAATGAGGAAAGGAAAGATGAGGATGGATGGACTATGGGTGAAAACGGTTTGGTGAATTGAAGTGCAAGTTGATCGGATGCTGATGAAATGGAACTGGGTAGATGTTGTGGGGGTAATGCGAGAGGAAGGTGTCCAGGGACGAAGAAGATCGAGCTAATGTGGGCCGAGTCAGGGCGCACGTCAGTACTCTAGAGTCTAATCCCATTTTTCGGTACTAGCGGAGAGAGAATAGTGCCCGGAATGGGTTGGTTGGGTAGCAGGACAAACACGGTGGAGTATGTAGAAGTCAGTCGGATCTCCGAAATGCGCCAGCCAGCCAGGCAGAACCAGAAAGCAGGCAACCAGCATCTTGAGCCAGCAAGATCCGAGAGAGCACAAACCAATTTTGCAATAGCTACGAACTCTCACATCTATTTCTCACACTCACGTCCTAGTTGTTTCCTGGCAAGCTTTCCTGCCTGACGTTCTCTGAGTTGTAAAAATACACAAAAATATTCTGCTCCCATCATTTTATCAACATTGGTTTCACTTGGTCACACTCCATTAGATTGGTCCCAATGCCACCCCAATATTCCAACCTGGAGCTCAAGAAACTGAAAGTGAGTTATTAAAAGTTCGCATAGACCAAGCCACCTGAAACTTTCCATGCAACTCAAAATCCCGTCGCATAGACTCATTCATAGCATGCACTGGGAAGTGTGTCGAATCCCTGTGTAATACAATTAATGTTTAAGACCTCTCCAACCTGTACAGTACAGTGTCAGTAGTCCCTAAAATGTTCTCAAACACAAATTCTAAAACCTCATTGTTACTCTCATCACAGACATGAAGGGCAGTGAGAAGGAACAAAACCCAGAGTATCTCAACGATAGCCAAGGAAGCAGTATACAAATGCTGCACTTTCTCATAATTGTTGTATAATGCACGTAGGGCTAGTTGCACTTGTTTAAAATATCCTAGGTCCAAATGTAGTGTTGTTATTGTAAAATGATTAATGTAGGAATGTCGTGCTAGTCATCTCGTTCTAAGCAAGACAAATAGCATCTTCCCCTTAGATCTTTATACTGCTTTTGATGAACCTTCCATGCGGTCTTCATCGAGTTTATTGTGCTTCGTTTTTATTCATTCGTGGTGATAATACAGTTGTACTCGTCTAAATTGAAATCCATTTCATTTTCCAGATGGAGTGTACATGGGAAAGTGTGAAACTTTTGTCCCTCCATTGTAGTTTTGATTGAGAGGTGAAGTTGGAAAGGACTTGCTAAAAAGCTAGCATCCTCACTCTCATACTCCCAGTTATTCGCATATGCAAATGCCCGTCTCCAGAAAGAAATGACAACTCGTCGGATAAACAGGTGGGAGGGGCAACTGCATAGAATGTCAGTAAACGGTAGACAGTGCTGTTAAAGCAATCCAGTGAGGGGGAGTGTCCACTTTGCTTAACTGCGATTTTGTGATAATAGAGCAACATTCCACCACAAGGAATGGCCTCGGTGGCGGCTTGGTTGCCGTTTGCAAGAGCGGCGGCCATCGGGTGGGTGCCCATTGCGACCAACCCACTTCCCCCACCGCCGGTTACGAAGGACCGCCGCAAAGCTGACGATGAGAAGCTTCTCATCAACGTCTCCGGTCGGAAATTCGAAACATGGAGAAATACATTAGAGAAATATCCGGACACACTACTGGGATCGAGTGAGCGTGACTTCTTCTATGATGAAGATACCAGAGAGTACTTTTTTGACCGCGACCCAGATATTTTCCGCCATATCCTAAACTATTACAGAACTGGGAAGTTGCATTACCCTAAACACGAATGTTTAACAAGTTATGACGAAGAACTGTCATTCTTCGGAATCCTCCCTGATGTCATCGGGGACTGTTGTTACGAAGACTATAGAGACAGGAAACGAGAGAATGCAGAAAGACTGTTGGACGACAAGCTGTCAGAAAACGGTGAATCAGCACCGGTCTTGACCAACATCCAGCAGCGCATGTGGCGTGCCTTTGAAAACCCTCACACGTCCACAGCTGCACTAGTGTTCTACTACGTGACCGGCTTTTTCATCGCAGTGTCCGTCATGGCCAATGTAGTTGAGACAGTCCCATGTGGTAACCTACCGGCGAAAGGTCGGACATTATCATGTGGAGAACGGTACAAAACTGTCTTTTTCTGTATGGACACGGCCTGTGTAATGATTTTCACGGCCGAGTATCTCCTCCGTCTTTTCGCCGCTCCTGACCGCTGCAAGTTCTGCCGCAGCGTCATGAGTGTTATCGACGTAGTCGCTATACTCCCGTACTATATCGGATTGTTAATTACCGACAACGACGACGTCTCCGGCGCCTTCGTCACCCTGAGGGTCTTCCGGGTATTCCGTATATTTAAGTTCTCTCGGCATTCCCAAGGCTTGCGAATCCTCGGGTATACGCTCAAGTCGTGCGCCTCTGAGCTGGGCTTTCTCGTATTTTCACTCGCTATGGCCATCATCATATTCGCTACCGTCATGTTCTATGCCGAGAAAAATGTAGAAGACACCAACTTCACTTCCATTCCGGCAGCCTTTTGGTACACCATCGTCACTATGACCACATTGGGGTATGTAATCTTACCTTTACACATTTTAATTCATTTTAGAAACATCACAGATACCCATTTTCAATAAAACAACTTTCTCCGTCATAGTTCATATCTGAATACGTAAGAAATACTTGTATTCATAAACGATAATAGAAAATAGTTATTAATTAGCAGTGGAAAAGTACGTTAGTTCTGACACATTTTTTTGCATCCAAAGTGTCGAATTAGTGAAAAAGTAACTTTTTATGCAAGCAAATAGCCGAATTATGTAGACATAAAATCTGTCAACAAAATGTTTGGAAGGTCATTTTCATGGTATCTAGATTATACATAGGCTGTAATATATCATAGATTTTGAAGAGATAAATTCGGATGACCTCAAATATCATGTTTTATTGGGTCATAAAGTTTATAGCATCAACTGAGATTTCCGTGGTGTATGGTAGTTCAATGTGTTGTAATGTTACCAGGTCTATAGACGTGGGTGTAGTTCTGGCCCTCAAAAGCCAAATACTCTAGATAACTTTTTACGTCAAACAAGTTCTTTCAGTATCAAGATCTGTTGGATTGTAAGACGGTTTAAGATTCAAGGTTCAACTATTTTAAGGTTTAATATTTGTATAGATGAAAGACAGTGAGTTTCAAATAGGACGGATGTTTGAACACAATCGTTCAAAACCCTTCATTTGATTTTTTCAAGTCTCTGACATAACACTTGACATCCCTGCTTGATTTTGATGTCTTGTCTTACTACTTGCTACTGTAATAATTATATGGTAATGTATTCTAAATTGAAATCAATATGAAGCTCCACCGGAATATGTCTGAGTACAGATCATTATTACTATTTCCATCTTGAGTAGAATATAAAGTCCAATCCAAAATATTAGCAGAGGTTGGGGAAAGTGGAGAAAGAGCCGGGTGAGGATTTTGTCTGTTACTTTTTGAAAGAGCGTTTTGACGCATGTATCTTCCGGCCCAATCAATTCAACTTGTCTAACTCCTTTTTGCTTGTTCCTTTCTGAACTCATTCTTTTTACCAAAAGTTGCTCATCTTCATCGCACATTTCTCACATGTCGTCCTAGACAAGTAATTTTTCTGACACTTTTCCCTAATAATGATGTCAAGAGAAGAAAAAATATTGCTCTCCCTGGTACCCATTCAGAGATGAACGGGATCAAATAACTCACAAAGAGAAGAACTCCTTACGAGCTTGATTGTAAAGAATCCTTTTAGTTCAAATGACTTGACTGTAAATTTGGAGATAAGAGGAGATAGTTAACACAAAGTAAGTCAACCGTTCTCAAAGTCTCTTTGGTTAAGCTAGCCTAACTAAAACAGTGAACTACTGTAGACGTAGGATCTCTTTGTAGAAGAGGGAGGTCTATGAATAAATAGGATGTAATATGACAAACTCGTCGTCCATAAACTAATATATGTGTACACGTATGTACGTACGTATACGGGATATAATATATCATTACGAGAAGGAAAGAATAATGGATAGAAGAGAAAGAGATAGATGAATTCTTGTAACTCCTTGTTAGTAGATCTTAGCAATTCTTACAAGAAAAGGCTTACCGGTAAATGCTCAGATTCAGCCAAGCTATAGGCCTATTATCCTGGTGAAGTATTAACGTTACCTAACAACAATCAGACATTTCAAACATTATTACTAGAAGGGCTCAGACTGAAATTTTCATGACAATTATTACAAGAGTCTTGTCCGGAGTTGATAATAATAATGATGTGACCACCATCAAACCACCACCACCTTCACCACTGGTACTGTGCTGACCTTTTGTTATTTCCGATTCAACTCTCCTCAATATTGACTTTTCTGGTCTCGTTACATTACAACCGACTGTTCACACAAGTTTAGGACGAGCGAGGAGGGCTGAACGCTGCGGTTGATTTTAGGTGAAAGCTGTGCAGTGAGTAACCATACACTTAATATATTTGGAGAATGGGAAGGGTGTCTGTCTGATCCTGAAGGCTTCTTGCCGTCTGGCTTGTGTTTCATTTGATGCGTGACCACCATCATTTTTTCATTCTCTCTCCAATTCTTCTTTTGACTTTCTCCTGCTCTATAAAGATAAATTCTTCCGATTATCAACTCCCACAAAATACTAACCACAACCGAGGTAACACAACCTATATCCTGGAAAATATATTTAATGATGGGTTTTAGTTATTTGGCATGGTTGATGGTGCTGTAGGGAGTTCGTGATAAAACAAGGAATACAAGTATTAAATATGATAGGCTGAAATGGGAGGGGTTGCGTGCAGGTATGCATTTGAACTCCTGATTTATCAAATTGATAAATAGACTTGGGTGTGACAAAAATGTGTAGCTCCAACGGAAGATAGGACTGCATGCTGATGGACTGAGTAAATAATGATATGCTTTCGAAAATATTTGTCGGAGAGGTGGGAAACAGTAGGTGTGATGTGGAATGGATTCCAGAATTCCACAAGCCGCTATCAGAATTAAAATTCAATACTTTCAATCTTCCACAGGCTCGTATGTCTTTTACACAGGGTAGGCCGTAAGGATTTTTAAAAGTATGTTGAATGTATGTAGGTAGTCTTTTTAAAACGGTCAGTTATGCCAAAACTAATATCACAGATACATTCGTGTTAATTACGCTTTATTAAATATGATTTCTTGTGCTTTCCGATTTACGAATCTATGGGTCATTTTACGCACAAACTTAAAACAGAAAGTCAAATAGTCATGCAAATTTGGTAATGAATTTGAACCGAGAATCTTGTAATTGTATATTTATCTCGGTTTTGAGCTGCAGTATACACTGAAGTGCTCCCATCATCAATCAAAATCAACTAACAAAATATCATGCCGAATTAGGTTTAAAATTTCCTGTAATATTTTCAATTAATTATGTAAAGGAAACGAATTAAATTTGATGTTCAAAATGGAGATCAAAAAACATAAAACAGAGTACAATTCAATTGGATCAACCCGTAAAAATCGGATTCTTTGAGTCCCTTCTCCCTTTGTGATTTGTAGCACACTTAGTAAACTTATTGGACAGACTTCATATGTTTAAAATCCTTTAAGAAGTTCAAGAAATATTTAGGTTCAAACAAAGCTGTTTAATTTATCATGCGGGAGCGGAACATAGGATTACCGTCACCTAACTTTAGATCAGGAAGGGAAAAGTTGTAGAGAAATTACAGCCGCTTTATTGGAGAAATATATTGCGAAAGCTGCAAGTCAAAGACGCTAGTGGAAAAAACGTTTTCTTCCCGGTGGCCAACAACAAATTTCCCGTTGAAAAAAATAAAAAATAGCAAAAAAAAAAAAAAAGGTCATCAGTTTAAAAAAATTTGTTTAAAAATAGTTTTTTTTAATTACATACTAGAATATTAAACTTCCCGACCCGAATTTTTTTATTTTTATGGTACATTTTAAATACTTTTTAATTACATAAAAAAAAAAAAGGTCACACATTTCCCGGTGGACTGCAAAAAAAATTCCCGGTGGCTCCGCCACCTCGCCACCACGGTTTTTCCACCAGCGGTCAAAGATCTAGATTCTCTTTGGTAAGTGTGAAAGTTGGTGTCCCCTGGTACTTTACTTCGCTTTATTGAGGGTAGTGGAAAAGGTGACAAAGGTGAAGTAAGGAAATGATATCCCATGAATTTTCCTGAATTAGTCTCAGTTGATATCTACTACCCTTACTTACAGAGATGCCACTCTATCAAAAAACTTTTCCTCTAAACGGGGCGCGTGGGGTTGTCTCACGGTTCAACTATAGTATAAAGGATACACTTAAAGGTTTTTTCCCTACACAGCATTTTTTAACACTTGATGCTACATGTTCTCAAGTTTTAGTGTACTGGCCACTGCTGTCTTCTTCTTTTCCCCGGTTATCATAATATCGGACACTCAAATTTCTATCATGCATTATCTTCACCTGCCGACTTCATCCTTTGAAACTTCCAATCTCCATTTCACCATCGATAGGATCCCTCCCCAAAAATCATTTAAGAATATCGGTGAGTATCAGGTGCCGTTGAAAGGCGTTAGTAGCGATTTGTTTTTATTCTACAACTGCATTTCCCGAAAGCAAGACTCCACCCTGACTAACAACTTTTCTAATTCAGTTTATAGACCCGGGCATCGATATATGCTATATCCTGAAGGTTTGCTTTCCAGAAGCTAATGGTTAGTTGAAAATTATACACAAGGCAGGAGGAAAGTATGCTGTGTTGTATGCCGTTATGCCCAAGGAACAGTCTGAGAAATTGGAGAAACAAAAAGTGGTAAAAGACTTATTGACCCGCCTGGGAGTTTCAGGGCTGCTGGTTTTCATAGAATATCAAGTAAATTGGTGGCTAGAAAACTCGCATTCCATTTAGCAGAAGGAACTGTAAGTGAAAGTGGGCTCTCCCAGCCTTTGCATCCACTTTACATTTATAAAGGTGCGAGGAAGCAAGTGGTGGGGAGCAAAAGGGGTTGGTTGAACGCTGAAGAAACCAGAAATGCAGCCCAGCACTTTTGCATGTGTTGTCGAGGCAGTAATATCCCCGAAGTGCTTATGTATGTTTTTTATGAGCCCATTCCTTTTGTTCATGGTTCTCTTTGGATTTTCTTCCCGCATCTTAAGACGAATCTTAGGAGAGAGGAGTTAATGGGACTTCCAGATATGAGAACTCTTTTCTCCTGTCTCACGTGATCAACAATTATTGATTACGAAGCCGAAACACCACCGGACTACGTGGAAAGAAATACGCTGCCTTCCTTTCACTCTACCTTCTAGAATCTAGACTCTCTCTACATCTATAATATACGGTACTTGCTTGTTTCTGACCAAAGTGCACGAGGAAGCGTAATCCGACTTGGTTGTCTCTGAAGACGACTTAGCTTGTCCATCATCAATATTGTAGTTTGTAAGAAAGGCAGAGAGACTTGGCACTGAGTGACCCAACAGACAATCACTCTCTTACAATACTTCCTCTGTTCCACTTTCCCCTACGTCTAAAATCCTATCAAAAACAGCGCAAAAACCCTTTCTCCGAGAGCATTACCCAACATTTTCTTGATCGGCGTCACCAAAGCCAAAGATCGCTATCTGCCACGGCCATGAGTTAGCTTCATTGTTGGTTGGCATTACTTTCCCTTGCCTTGGGGGAACTTCTTCAAAATGGAGAATTAACTCCAAGATCCAGCCAATTTATCTCTGACGGCAACAAATTACCCACAGTTCCCTAAGTCACTGACAGAACTCTATTTTTCAATTACTCATTTAGGGATTTCTACTTTCACTTTCAATTAAAAATATTTCCGACCATCAAACAAATGTAATCGTTGTGCCGTTGCCTGCTTTTGATTTGAAATGCACAGAAAATACAAATGAGCACACACCGTCGTATTTGTAAATGTACAAACGCCCTTTCCATTTCAGTGCGTAATCGAAGACGGTCCAATAATAAGCAAATTCATTAATAGTGGGGACCGGTACAACTGGGTACGGTCACGGAAATATAATGCATACATGCATTCTTTAATTATTCCTATATCCATTGTTTATATTGTTCTATCTCTTCATTACTTGTCTCAGCGGATTAAAAGGTTCTAATAGTTCTGAAACAAGTTTCTCCTGGCAGAAGGGCAAAGGGAGTTCTGAAGCTAAGTAAGTTTATGTTTCAAAGTTAGCTAGAACAACGAAGTCGACAGGGTTTCTTAATTTAGTTAAGGAAACTATTCTGCATCCACACTTGGCGTTGTAATAAACTGTTTAATCGACTAAACGCTGGAGGGATGTGAATTGATTCTCTGTTCTATACTAAATGTCAAAATGAGTAATTGTTACAGACTCGAAGACACTTTGCCAAAGATAATTTAGAAACTTCTGGTTCATGCCTACATCCAAGCACCCATTCAGTAGTACAAGACTCAAAACTTCATAGATGTATTATTATCATAAGGGAATCACGCTTGTTACTTTTCGAATTATTTCTAAGAAATTTTAAACAAGGGGCCTACAAATTTTGAGACCGAACGGTTGCTGTTTTAGTGTTTATGCTCGACAGATACACTACGAAAACTGTCAGACGAAATTTCTCCAACCATCATATTATTTGTATCCATGTTAGTCGATTTCTTTGTAGGGGCTGAGTTGAAGTTACAAGTCATTATACAGTCGAAGCTAGAGTTACTGAACGCGAAAGTGGTAGCCAAATTGGTTCACTAAATCAAAAGTTTGCTAAATCCGACTTAAAATACAATTGGAAATTGGAACTATATTCGAAGGTTCACTATAATAAGATTCCCTAAATCGAGATATGACTGTATTAGGATAACTCAAAATTGAATCTTTTCGTCTCATATGATATACCATTGATATTCCACGAACTTTTTTTTATTGTATTTATCAAAATATTAACTTAAAATGTAGAACATTTTCTTGTATTATATGAGGCATTCTAAATGTGAAGGTATTCTATCCGTCCTGTATCTTATAGTATTGTAAAATTTGACTTAATTTGGCTCACAACACAGCGCTTTGAGGACGTGAACGTGGTCCAAAGTTGGGGAAAAATTAGACATACGGGGGATAATTGCAGTTGTATTATCCCAGAACTTCAGTCGAAGCTTCTTGGAGTACTTTTTCGTTACCTCTACCTCTATTCTTATTTATTATGATGACTAAAATATGATAATAGTATATATCAAGGGGAACTTGAAAGTATTAATACAATGTACTGAATACTTACATTTAAGAAGAGATTATCACAGGTTGTATAAAAGGAAAATGATACGATGCTTTGTAATTCTGATTTACGGGTTAAAGTTTTAAAAAAAACATTAAATAATTGAATCCCCTGAAGTGAAATGCGTCACCACCAAATGGCAGACATACCTAACGCTGGCCTCAGACTATAACTAGAAGTAGGTTGAAGTGGATGTGGGATGCCGAGATTTATAAATATGTACTCAGTAACTATATAAAATGAAAGGATGAAAAAATAAACGGATGCCGGAGATTGGTAGCTTCCTTGCCAGTGTATACGCGATCCCAGATTATAAATGCACTATGCTCCAAATTGCAAAGTACAGTTGGGAAAGGTTCTTAGACAGTAAAGCATGCAGGAGAAAACAAAATAAACTTTGAAGAAAAAAACTGGATGAAGACGACAAGACACAGGATGGAGCAAGTTAGGTGATACAAGCAGGATCCTGCTATGTTTGTAAATCATATCCATCCATCATGCTGCTCCTACGTGCAGATGATATCTTCTTGGGTTTGTTTGGCTTTTAAAGAACAGTTAGGTGCAGTTGATTATGTATCTTTGCGCTTTGTAACGACATTCCACGGTAGGGGCTCAATGAAAGAAATAACAAACTACTTTTTAAATCCGTACGCACGCAAGGCGAATCATGAAGTCCTTAGAAGATGAATCACATAAATATCCTCAACAAGTCCGTATTTGCAATATCTAGTTACTTTTAGGTAGGTATTCCAGCTAAATATAGCGTCGTCCATGGTAGAACGGAATAGCTCCTTCATATACATACACAAATTCTCAAGTCAACCACGTACTAACAAAGCTACAACTTACCTTTGAATTGGTACTAGAATGGTAGACTCAAGACTGGGTTATCTGAAGATACTTCGAGTTTCGAGTGTTTTAGTCAACCTCTTGGGATAATGGGATTGAGGAAAAAGTTAGAAATGAATCCATCCTTTCGCAGACTCCCAGTGCACAACATGTCGTTGAATACTTGAGAAGATATTGCATTAACAAATCAATCATTATGCCGACCTTAATGGATTAAACGTCACCACTATATGTTATTTTTACCATTATATTAATTATATCAGAGAGAACTTGGGTCTCACTGGTGGGTATGCAAGCTGGAGGGCCCGTAAATACCTGTCAGTCAGCCGGTGTCAAGAATTCCCTGTTAGACAGAAATGTAGATACTAAATAAAAAATTATGGCCCGAGCTCCAGGTCAATAACAAATAACAGTAGATCTTTGTAAGTATTGGGATGGATGTATAATAAAAATGTGAGAAGATTCGGCTGGATACCACATTTTTAAGTTCACATTGTGCAATTGTGACCCCTACCACAATAACCTCAGTCGCCATTATATGGTTAGCCTATGCCAAATCCTGTGTCATCTATAGGTAAGCTAAACCACCCCGTTTACGGTTACTTAAACTTGTTGACTTAGAAATCAGCCACGCCAGATATATCTGCTAAAAGTCAAAGCCACCAACCACCTCCTTCCAATCGCCTTTAGATTTTGATAAGGCTTTGGCCAACAGGAGTGTAAATAATGTCCTAAGGTTCACCCAGCAGCTTTCTCCATGAACTGCTGGCAGGAAGAGGAGTCCTGAGGGAACCTGCATCTGTTTGGATGGACGAGTTGACAGATACGATCTATCGAAATCAGATTACCCGAAGTTAGAATTAGATTGATTCTGCCATCCCGGCTGTACTCTCGTGGTGAAATATCAAATAGATACACTGCAAGCGAAAGCGGAGTTTTTTCTTTCTCTCCTCTCTGAACTAAGCCAAAAAACGTAGCTGCTGGCGAACTTAATTCCTGATAAAAAGGAGAGAAATTATTGGACAGAATAAGTAGCCTATACAAACCGAATGAACAGCTAGTGAAAGGACTTCTGTAGCGTATCGAGGTTTTAAGTTAGTTAGGAATTTGTCTCAGCAATCCGGATTGTGGAGTTCCAATTTAGTTTATCTAACGTGATAACGTGTAGTTAGGGGTCTTACTGAAAAAGTTACGAAGATGAAATTGACTACAGACCAAGGTCGACGTTTCTTCTCAGCCCTGAGTTACCTATGTCTGTCTCTACGTGTGTCTAAATTTGGTACTTGGGCCATTCCGAGGAAACTAGGATGGAAAATGTTACAAGATAAAGGCGGAACGAATGGCTTCGTTTCTTTTCCTTGATACCTCTAAGAATACGACATTAAACTGGCTTTACAGCCAGCCGCCAACAAATATAACGAAGTTTTGTTGACGTACCTCAACCTGGATATTGATTCCTAAATGGCAATTGTGATGGTTTTCCTAAATCTCTAACTTCATTTACCCTTCACTTAACGTAATCATCTTTTATTCTGCGGTCTCAAAGATGTACAGTTGAAATTGCGCCAAGGGATTTTCCACGTTAATCCAAAGCAATAAATCACTAACTTTGTTTGAATCAGGTGTCAGTAGTATAAGGGAAATTAATTTTTTTTGAGGATTTAGCTTACAATTTTAAAGTCCACGTAAGTTATGGGATCGTGCGTATGGACTTCCGAATTCGTACGACACGGGTACTGACGCAGTGGCTTGAGGCTCCAACTGAACACAATGATAATAGTTGACTAAGAAATAAGGATTCAGGTTTGAAAGTATAATTCAAACTCAGAAAATCGATTTCACTTTCCTACCAACTGTACAGTCTAAACATTACATACACTCCAGGACCGTTACTCTGGTGGGATGTATAATTCTGGTATGATGGACGGAAATCATAGGTATTCCTTGGGTCTTAAGTCTCTTTGACTCCAATTTTCACATCCCAATTCCATACATAATGCATGAGGGATGACGAGACTTTTAGAGGTAGACACTGTTCACCTTGATGTATATAAAGGCTCTGAAATGAGACGCATCCATTACTCCGGATGAGTGGTAATTGAGAAACTTTACGAGGGTCGATTAAGTCCACAGACAAGCATCTGCAACCAATCGTTCCTTCACTTTTGATGGCTTCGTTTTATTGCGCAGGTAGACATCTCAAGTGAGTGACTGACTTCTCAACGGTGCTCTTAATAACTACAAAAGTAATTCAGCCGTACATACTTTTCTCCATTTCCTATCCTGCTCTCAAAACCTTTTACAAAGGCTTCACTTTCACTAACCCTAGTTTATAGTATCCACTTCATACGTTCCCCATCTTAAAGATACAGTCTGGGCTCCACCTTCGGAATGGAGTGAATAGATCTACCAGTATTGATTTACCCTATATACACGGATAGATTTAGGCTCATCTCTTTCCAGGCACTTTGTGGATAAACAATTTTAACAGTCGGACGGTAAACGTGTCTAGATATATGCCTGGATATGAAAACATGTCTCAAAAGTTTTCCACTCTCCACATTACAAAAACCAAAGAGAAATTAGAGCCTCTCGTTTTTAGAAGATGAAAGTAGCTGTAAGTTGTAATTCTAAGAAACTAAATGGCCTTAGGTCTTAAAATTGGAAAGCCGCTTAGTTTTCTTCAGAACTAATTGGGGAACTACTACTGTGCACTCGAACTATGCGCACCTACTTCGATTCAAGAGCTCTATACTTTTTTGGGGCTACTCATCCGTATGAAGGGTGAAAGCAAATAGAAAATTAGACAAGTGTGTGTTAAGGGGAAAAAAAATCTACCTGGCCGAATGATGTGCTGTCTCATCAGTCATTAGCATTAGAGTCTTCAGATTTAGTAATGTATTCTTTTGAAGCGGCTGGAAATTGAGGAATGCCTTGGAACTTTGAAAGTCTAGAATACATAGTAGTTTGGATTTGAGTTGAAGATAAAAGGGACTTACCAACCACTTAACCTTCTGTTATTTCGTACGTGCAATGTAAAACTAGGCTTGCTTACCATACTTAACTCGCACTTTATGAGAAGTGTGAGTATTACAGCAGGAACTCAGGTAAGGTATAGGCTGGATAGTTGTCCTCTTCTCAGCTATAAACTGCTTTTAGCTTGTAATAATACCTCTTCAAACGCTCAGTGGAATATTACAGAACTTGATTTTGCGAATTACTTCCTTTAGACTTCTCCATTACTCTTTGAAGTTCAAAAATGCCATTATGTCTTACCTTAAATTTTACACGATGCTGGATGTAAGCGTTTGTATTCAACAGAACTTGTACAACTAATATAGGCAGATTATGTGTACATATATACATATACATAACACATAATTTGTGTGTTGGCGGAGGTATGTACTCTAGTTCTACGACTTTGATTCCTAGGACATTTGTAACATGTTTTTGAATTGAGGTTAAATTTGCATCAAACTGGAGTTTCCAAATTATTTTTAAACAAACCTGGAGTTGAAACATAGTGATCTTCATATATTTGTCATCTTAAGAAGTCGTATAAAATGGTTTGCGTTTGTCCTCGTAGGAACTCTATGAACTTCTTAGACGCACAAATATAAACGTCCGCCAACATATATAAGTGAAGACCTTTCTTTGTCGTTACATTACATGCAGGGATGATATTTTAATGCTCTCATCCCAGAGGATTTTGCGCCTTTGTAAATAATTTTCTCGAAAAACAGATATCAAAGATATTTGATATCTACCTGGTAATTGAAGGTTTTTTGTTCCTTTTAGGAACTAAGTGGTGATGAATACACAATTATCATTTATTATTGAATACAAGGAACTTACTTTGAAAAGGATGCCCCGTCAATATCTTTGTGCCAAAATTCTTACCTTAGCATTTCAAGAGGTTTAAGACGACTTGACATTGCAGTCAATGAGTTTTGGTTGTTTGAAATAACCTGCAATTTCTTTCAATTTAAGAAACTCGACTTTTGCTCAGCTATGTATTATGTTGTTAATTCAATTACTCAGAATTTCATAAGATCAAAGGTCTCACACTCAAGACACTCAGGTCTTAAGGCAGCCAGTAATTGTCTCAATTTCCAAGAACCTCAGCCGCTCTCCGACTGACCGAGCAGAAGGAAATGGACATTACCTATAATAGGCAGTAAACAACATAGGCAGTCGGGTTCCAGGTATACAGATGTTACACTCATAAACTCATAATTTGATATGAAGTAGGGCACCGTCTGAGATCATAATATAACTCGGTTATTTATTACACTGGCCATGAAACGACTCCGGAAATAATGGCTTAAGGGTTGGATTTCGGGTTGCCGTAAAAGTTATAATAGAGAGAAAAACGGTTATCATACCATTGACACATAAACATTCAGACGTATTACAGCCATAGCCGAAGTAACCCTATATCATATATCCCACAGTCAAATTCAATCAAGGGTACCTACTGACTATATATTTTCATTACCCCAGCGGCCCCAGCGTACTTATATATCTTCAACCTACGTATTTGAGGTGTATTAAATTGTCAATACGTAGTGGCAGGTAAGTAGGTTCATGTACATCTAGGAAGAGAAATATCCCTTTTCTGAGAAAATAACATTCACTATCCTTTAACATAGTTACCAGGCACATATTATGTACCACACGTCATCCGTTTAATTAAAATGAGATCGTATGAATCTGCTGGTATTCGAGAGACCGAGACTCCCAGTTACAAAGAAAATGAAGTATGTACATAGTTACACCTAGTGCTAAGCTAAATATACCACCCGTTCCCTAGGTGAGCTATAATCCAGAGGTAAGAAAAGTGTATACAATATCCGTATCATAACCTACCTTGGCTGGAGAAATGAATACAGGTGGAAGCCATCCATAGATTGACAGTTAGCTTATCTGCTAAACAAACTCGGATAGCTTAGCTTAGGAGATGAGTTTCCACTTTCCATCATGGAACTGGAGGTCTGCGGATAAATTTAAGGCTTTGAGGGGAGTTCAGTCAGGTACGGAGTTTGTCAGGTATTGCATAGATTCGTCAAAGTGGGAAGGTAGACTCAGGACACGACACGAGTTAGGTAAGTGGAAGAGAGGAGAGATGTGTGGCTAAAAATAGAAGCACGATCAATGAGCCATCATACATAGAACAGAATGGCAGAAAGCTTCTTGTTCCCAAAGACTTCCTTTCTCGACTCTCCCTACTTACTCACCTAGGAGAGAGGCCTAACCACTTTCCCCAACTGACTCTCACTACTCATACGTGTTTATGTCTCACAAACTCTCAGCCTCATTCTCTTCATAGAGAGTCTGTAACAGCCACAGCAGTGCTCAACCACTGCTGGCAAACTACTCTACCTCATTTCCACTCTCTCAAATAAGTACAAGTATTATCATCATAAAATCTCTGATGTCAAATCGTAAACATTCCAGCTCACTAACTAATTAGAGCTTACAAGGGTAAGTGCAGCCGGACTCGTTCTTTAAAATATATCTACACATTCCCTTCAAGGGGTAATGGAAAACGGATTTATTTCCAACTGTCAGGGCTCATTAAGCCTTTTACCATTCTCTGAATCATCAGTCACAGTGGTGAGTCATTTAAAATGCAACTTCACATAGAATGCAATTTCTTTCACTAATTTTCTACCCATTTAGTTATAAATTACTTTCCTTGTATGCTCCTCCTACCCAGTCCACTATGTATTATCATTACAAATTGACCCTGAAGGAGGTGACAGGAATGGCTCTACGATATAGGAACTTAGATATAGGATCTGTACGAGAGTTTTTGGTCAACTTGCAATCAGAGATAACATGTATTATTATTTTCGCCATTATGTTCCCTTTACCAAAGCTCCAGGAAACCCGGCAGGATATTTTTTCTGTGTGTTGCATCATCATGGCGGAGCAGCAGAAGGAAAAAAAGACTTACAAGCTCTACAGGGCGGATAGTGGAAGAAGAGAAAGTAATCTTGATGCTTTAAACATATTTTCCTACGTTTTATTTCGTTTGTGCGTTGAGATGATGAAATGGAAACCCCTGAGGACCATCACCCATAAGGTAGATTTGGTAGATAGACCAGACCAGGCCAACACAGTAGATCATGGCTGCTTTCCTCTCCTCACCGCCATCATCACCTTCATCTTCATCACCTCTCCGCTCACCTTACAAATCCTTTGACATACCAGATAAGTACTAGAAAATATACAGCAGTCCAAATATTAATAATGGCGCATCCTACCCAGCAAGTCCAGTATATATATCTCCGCGGCGAATATCTCTCTGTCACATTCAGTTGCATGTCATCTAACACATACTCTCAGCTCCCATATCCTCATAAATAATGGTACATATAATAGTATCCGATATTCGAGTACATAATATGATTATTATGTGCACACATGTTATAGTTTGGTATAAATATGATGGTGACAGGACTATGATAAACATCTACTTTATATCATCTCCACTGAAACTATTATGTGTCGACGACTTATCCATCTTGTTATAGAGATATTACGATCGCATAACATGTATCTATAAGCATCTAGTAGAGCCTGATAACAACAACTGATAGAATTGTTGGGAGGTCTTGGGCATTGTGCTCCCTTAACATTTGAGTTTAAAAAAGCTGCCAAATCATAATATTAATGTTCCAGAGCGTCTTAATTCTTGCAACATGTCTTTCTTCCTCTCTTTCTTATCGTCTTTTTTTAAAATAATCAGTCCGATATCTTCGAATGCAAACTCATTCGGTAGCTGTAGTTTATGGCCTTACACTTTTTTTCAATGTTTGCCCATTGATGAATTTCGATAAGTTTTCTGAACCGCCAGAAGGCTCTATTTAAATTCCAATCCCCTCCACCTACAAATCTACTTCACTTGGTCAAAGCCAAAAGGTCATGCGGAGTAGAGGCAACTGAAAAAATGTGACCTGAAAAAGAGGTTGGTTGGATTTGGGACGAAAAGGATTGGAGTGCTTGAAGTAGGATCACATTTCTAAAGATAGGAGAGAGTAAAAATTAAAAGTTAAAAGTTAAGAGAACAAGATGTACCACAAACTTTCGAATGAGCTATTATTCGAGTACATCAGATTTGCAGTTTAGGAAGAGATATGCCCTTAAGTTTGACATTGTGATTTGGAAATCTTTTGGAAACTCAACCATACCATAACTCAAACATCAGTTAATACAAAATTAAAATGATGTGACCATAAACCACAGACCAAGAGTTGTCGAATCAGTTATCATTCAATGCGATCGGGCTTGTAGTATGTACATATGTAGAAGAATGGACCGTCAGGTTAACATTGATGGCATGGGTAAACTAAGAGAGAAACGGACGACCCTATACAGTATGTAGTATATGATTTTAATTATTTTTTATCTGGTTCTAAAACAAAAATCGTTTTAAATGAATTTCCTCCAAATTGTATACAGCATAATATGTGTACTAAATAGGTTAAAGCATTCAACTTCCACTGAAGGAGACTCCCCAGAGTTTTTTTTATTTATTTTTTAATTCCAGTTTCTGTAGTTTCTGCTCCAGACTTCTGGCCACACTTTTATTTTTTTCAATTTCAGAAAGACAGTCATGTTCATGTGTACATTCCAGTGTGGACTGTTGAGCACAAAAAGATTCTCTCAATCTTTTGCTGATTGTCTATTATCGTGGATACTATGTGTCTGGTGTCTCTAAAAGAAGAGAAAGCAGATTCTTCCTTTTATTGGTTGCATTCCGCTGTCCTTATGTCTGTCACTTTGTAACAGCCATTCAATATAACGCTGTAGCCATTGTTGCCGATTTTTAAGCCCCTAGCTCTATTGAGAAACAGATGTGGTCAGCAATTCTAGAGTTTCGCGGAAATTCCGACTGACCATGAGGCAAAGATAAGCTAATTATCTGTGTGCAGAAGGTGAAATTCATGGAATACATTAAGCTGCTATGCTCCAGTAATTGCATCTTTCCTCTAAATTCTTTCTTTGATTCATTCTACCATGGAGTGTCTTAAGTTCCTCTATTTGTTGTAGGTAGCAATGACACAAAATAGAGACACAATTGGAGATAGGTAGTAATTACTTTCAAGAAGTAATGACGTAATAATAACAGTAAAAATGTTCAAGAGGGTATAGAATGGCATGTCTATAAAAACCTATTTCCCATTAATAGGAAATTACATAGCTCCGGCAGGGAAATGGTGGCGGGTGGGTCGAAATAATATGAGACGTAAACACGGAAGGGAATAAGAAACAATAATTTGCAGATGTTAAACAAGCTTTTTGAGATTATAAATGGACGGTCCCACAAGCTTCCCATGCAAACTCGTAGAAACAATCAAAACCGGTCTATTGTTACTTTCGGAGCGCAATAATTTTAATCGTCTGCATTTTCCGGTTATTAGAATGTGCTCATAGTCAAACTACTTTGTACTATATGTATGTACATACTAACCTACCCGCTTCAGTATACACAATATTCTGTATTTTGTCTGTGAATGATTGGCTTTTCTCTGGTTCTGATTTTGACCATGGAAATATTATGGGCAGGATATCCTTATTTTATTATGGGAAAGTTCAGAAGACGGAAATTACGAAAACCACTCATGAAATAGAGAACACGAGAGAAGTTTCTCTTAAAGAACGATTTTCTTGCAATTTTTATCAAATGTCCTTCCTTAAGGACTTTCTAATTGCTGTACTTTTGCTTCCAGCTTATTTGAAGACGATAAAGGGTAAAATATTTCATCCACTATCTCCTTATCCCACTTTGGCTTATTATTACCATTAGTGGCACATCGTAGAAGCAGTCTAAAAGGTCCTCACAAGAAGACGACAAATTTTGTAACTTCCCCAGAAATTTGTATCCGTTACTTTTCTTTACTCTTTTGCTTGAACGGCTTGAAGATTATCATCTGCTATAAGACGCCATTAAGTCTATAATCTCCAACGAAAGTACATAACAATGCAGGGACTTAAACTTTAAGACTGCTCTTCAATATTATCCCAACATCATTATGGCAGTATATAATCAACTTGGACAAATATATTATCGTGAATCGTATAAAAACAACCCTTTGATATAAAAATACATTCTCCTTCAGATAGCAGACTCCAGATAACATAAATTGAATGGGGGAAAGAAGCTGAACCCCTTGAAAGAAGAAGGTAACGTAATCGCCAGTGATTGGGCCTTTACAAAAGGGATTCAATAGCTTAAAGCACTTCATTGTCGAAAGCAAGTTTTTGTCAATGAAGCCAAATAGTCGAAAGGACTGGAGATAATATGTATAGGCGGTAATGAAACTCGTTTCAGATAATGAAATTAAGTACAACAAGCCGGTCTGAGCCTCTTTGACACGTTTTGTAGAGATGACTTCCTTTATAAAAGAAAGAAGCGATGTGATTAGGCTCTAAAAGATTAACTGATCTAGGGGTACGCACAAGAGACTGAAACATATACACTTTTTTGCTATTTACCCAACTTGGGTTGTGCACATTTAATATCTTTGAATCATTATTACAGAACCCATCGAAAATAAATGGGATGACTGCAGGAGTATAGGTAATTATAAGTTGGGAGTCGTACTATATTTCGTAGACTGTAGTCGTGTAACTACTTAATCTACAGTAGAGTATGAGGGCACTTACAATATATTTGCAAAATGCAAAGTGAGTATAAGAAAGTGTTGGCCTACGAGGTCATACGGCCTGATGATGAAATCTCAAACAATTATTATTACTATTGCACACAGGGCACGGTGGGTGGTAAAGAGGCTCCAATTAAAATGACTTCTAAATACAAGATATGTAAGGCACTGCCTGATTTCACAATGGAGCGAAAAATGAGTTTGTTAGACATTATGGAATTAAAGGGGAACAAGGTGAAATCCAATTCAACCAACACTTCGTTTGGTTTGTCAGGCCAGGCGTAGTTGATTCCTAAAAGTAATAAAGCTTGAAATTACAAGGAAAGATGGGTTTTGCTAATGATTTTTTTCTCCACAAGATAAAAGTTTTAACATGACAGGATGAAATATTTTAGAAATTATTTCCTCCTTTCCCCAGGGACTAGATGCATTCGGTTAGGCCATGTTCTGCTGCGGTTGCTTGTATAGATTGGCTTTGTGGTTATGGTTGGAAGTAAGTTCGACTTCAAACCAAAGCCGTGGCCTTTTTTTCTAGAATATTTTGGCATATAATCCTAGGGAATACAATAGGGATGTATGATGGGAGGGGATAAGGATGCAATGCAATATTCCATGATGGCTGTAAAATAACATAAGAAAGCATATCGTGTGACTCGGACATCGATTTCCTTGTCCTATGCCTTCGGTCCTAAGATGAGGAGAAAGGGATTGTGAAGGGAGACTAGGAAGAAATGAGATGCTGTTGTTCATCTGTCGAAAAAATTGGATAGTACTCTCCTGAACTGATTTGATGGCTTCTCTGGATCTCATTCTTGCTCATGTACCAGTAAACTAGCATGATAGGACTATGAACTAAGATACATATCGAGGAAATGAGGATTGAAGGATCGAGAAGGAACATTTTGTTCGGAAATTTTGAATGGGTCTTCTTCCGACTTTTGTACTCCATGGGTTCTGATTTCCGAGTTACAAAATACATATTCGTATACGTATGTACCCCATTGATATCGGTACCTATTTGTCTTTAAGCGTTCGTATTGCATTGAATTGTAACAGTTCAAAATAAAACTTATTTCAACGGATTACGGAGTTTCCATTTTTATAAATTTGATCCATTGGATTTCTTACAAAATGAATTTGAACAATAAAATCCTTGTAACCAACGATCTACCTTACTTTTACCATAAAAGAAGGAAATCTTATCGTAATTTACCCTTCATAATTTTCTGTGATAAAGCAACCGTAGGGGAGCAAGCCGAAATACAACCTAAATGACTTTTAAAGCTAAAAATTAAGATCTTTAAACTCAAACTGGAATACTATTGTCTTGTGAACTTATCTATTATAATAATAGGACCAGAATTTAACTGTATCTATCTATCTATCTGTCTTCCGCTCATATGGAATAGAAACCATACTTCCCGACCTCTCAGGTCAACTTTGAATAGCTCATTCGAACCGTCTATGCATCTAGAGGGATTATAAGGAGAATTATTCGAATCGGTGACCTTTTGAAGCCTCCAGAGGTCAAAAGGTCAATTATTTTTTTTAAAAATCGTGTGATAGCTCTTTGGAAAGGTATTGACCTGGGGAATATGAGGGTGACAATAAAAAGTTGAAAATATTGACCCTTGACCTTTAAATCTTCAAAATGTCAAAGTTTCGGAAAAAGTCGAGTGATATCTTTTTGGAAAGGCATTGACCTGGAGAATATGCGGGTGACAATAAAAAGTTGAAAATGTTGACCGTTGACCTTTAAATCCTCAAAATGTCAAAGTTTTGGAAAAAGTCGAGTGATAGCTTTATGGAAAGGTATTTACCTAGGGGATATGTGTATGACAGTAAACAGTTGAACAAGTTGACCCTTGACCTTCAAATCGTCAAGTTTCAATCCGTGCAAGAAGTAAATATGCTGAAGAATGAGGAACTGAACAACTCTCCATTTGAGTTAGTAGTTGGTGGTGGTGGCGGTGATGATGATCATGAAACTTTGTGTCTAATCTCAATCTGCCCCAGTCACTGTCCTACTTTTGACGAATTTCAATTTATTGCGAATTTGTCGATTTTTCAACTTTGTCGAATTGGTCGATTTTTTTACTTTTGTCGAATTTGGCGATTTTTCAACTTTTGTCGATTTTGGCGATTTTTCAACTTTTGTCGATTTTGGCGATTTTTCAACTTTTGTCGAATTTGTCGATTTTTCAACTTTGGTCGAATTTTCAAATTTTGTCGAATTTTACAACTTTTGTTGCATTTTCTACTATGGTTGGGAGGGAGAATTGTGGTTGACCAGATGATGGACATGTACTTGGGTAAGGCGGATGATAGGTTGAAAAGTTGAAAAAGTGAAACCTTAACCATTAAGTGTTTAGAATTACAATACGTGTAATTATCAGCGCTCCCTGGCTTAGCCAGGGGCTTTACCCTAGTTACCCATAAAATTGGGTATCGGCTTGACAAAATTCTGCTCAGGGACCCCACAGGGATCTTTAAATAGATTTTAACTTCTAGAGAAGATTATTTTTGAATTTTTTCACCATATCTGCATCAATCACACAAGATTTTAATATGTATAGCATTAACGAGCTTTTAACCAAACGAATGCTGTAATTCCCCAAGCTGCCTTTATTCTTTGAATATGATTATTTTACCATTTCGTATTTGTTTTTAAATAAAGTCATAATTTTCATTGTAGCCTTTTTAACCACTTAAATATTTTAATCATAATATTTTAACCTTCAAATTAAGGGGGGCTTTAGTAGTCCTTAGCGACAAAGTAAAAATACCCTTTGACAAGCGTATAGCAACTTTTGTGGGTAAACTATCGAAGTTTCGAAAAAAATTAACCCGATAATTTACAAATGAGAAACAAAAGGGCTGATAGATTTTTAGTATGATATTAGTTATAAGTTCACAGCAATACATAAATTTGGGTTTATCTTCCTCCAAATTCAAGTGCGCTTCAATCGAATGGAAAGTAATTAATTTCAACTTCAAGATGAATGCATCACAGTCCGTTAAATAAGCATTGATCCTCGAAACAGGGTCTGTACGTCTGATTGGAAGTTACAAAGCGGTATTTACCGACTGTTAAAGGCCGGTTGATACGTATTTCAGAAACTTTCTACCAATTGTACTTTGAAAACCATTGGGAATTTTCTTGGCTCCGTCTGTCGGGTTTCTACTAACAAATAGTTGGCAACAAAGTAGTATAAACTTAAAGTATTACGTCACCATGAGGATCGAGCTTTCTCCAAGCAGCCGGCCTATCTAGCTTGGCTGGCAGTAACATAACCCATGTAAAATTAAATAGTGCAAGAAGAGACTTTGTCTATTAGGATACATGCCTACTTTCCCTGGGAGGGTTCATACACGCCTCGGCATGATGTTGAATATGACGTATGTGATATTACCTAATCCATGTGAGGATCTTAGAAAGTCATATATAGTGTTTTTGATTGAGTATTGTGTGCATCTTCATCTTCATACAGAATCCAGAAGAATGGCGGCGGTTGGTTTGGTGGTGGTAAAGCTAGGAAAATATAGTATAGTGTGGTGAACATACATACTTGATGCAGGTCACTTGAGAGCCAGGAAATACAAATGATTTTCTTACTCTTCTCTTTCCTTAGGATTTAGACTATCTGTACCTTAAAAGGTTATATAACTTCATGACATACAATACATATCTTATATGCACAGTACGTAACGACTCCGAGTGTCTGAAATGCACTCATCTACGGTACATGCCTTCTCACACACACATATGCATGGCGAGACTTCTTAGATCTTTAGAGAACCTTACTATTACTCCATGTTACACTAGGGAGACTATAGGGTATACTCATCGTTATTACTGCAGGTCTATCCTACTTACCTATATTCCTTCCTAGTACCTCTTCTAATTGTCATACTGAAGAAAAGGCCGACGTTTTATTTTCCCAGTGAGAATTCCATTGGCATTTTATGAGGACTTCGTACTCACCTTCCTTTCTTCTGTGGGAGAAAACTTTTACCTTTTTGACTAACTTTTCTACTACCTCCTGTGGCCTCACTTTACGTATTCCACATCTAACTGTATATGATACTTCGTACCACAGGATGTAATATCTGTAATATAACGTACTTTGTCCTGCCCTTTCTTTTAAATCAGGCAAGTCCGCACGTATTACGCAACCAGAGTAGAAGGTAGCTTTATATTAGCTTATAGAGTTTGCATAATAGAGTGCGGTTATCAAACAATCGAAGTCATTCAAAGAGTAGGGATGGTCGGGTTCTCTAATATTTGAATTAAATGTATTTCGCAGGTTCCTAATCAAAATCTGCTCGTGTAGCAGATTGTGGATTGCGGATTTTTTTGATGCCGTGGCATTCAATTCTACGATTTTACAGGGATGTTGGGAGAGGTGACTCTTTTACGGAAGCCAATGCCCACATTTATTTAGAGAATGAGGTTTATCTCGTTATTCGCTCGATTTTTCGTCTACATTTGTCCACCTCTGTAGTCCAGTGTCATTCGGATTAATGAACTTTTCTATATGCAAGAGTTGCAAAGGCAAAATGGAAAAGCAAGCCTGCCGGCCATCTTCTAAATTTCGTTTTACTTATTTTGTATATATTTCATTCGTCTTTTTATCCCAGCTTTTTGTCATCAACCCGGCGTCAAAATTCTACTCTGTTGACTGTGTTCTCATTAAGACAAGTTTGTTATTATTTTGGGCCATAAACTCATCCTGATTTGAACCCTTTGGATTTGTAGTAGCTTCTAGACTATTTGACGTAATGATGTAGACTTTTTTATTTAGGATTTTCCAAGATTGCAGATCCTTACTTAGATCAGTCAGAAGTTTTTATGTAATTCTTTACCGACCAAACCACAGTATTCAAATACTTGTATTGTACCCAGTACCAGAGTATACGAGTATATGTACATATATGTATATGCATTTGTATATGAATGTCGTTGTGAAATCTTGGCACAAATTTACTGGTCCTTTGCTATAATAATTGTTGTTGTCGCCGTGTCTCTGGATTCTATTACTTCTAATGCCTTTATTTGTTTATTGCGTGGTGTAAAGCCCTATCTAGAAGTTACCATTGTATTAGCAGACGAAGTTGATTTACTACGGCCAAAAAGTAGAAAAATCTTCTGACTTCTTCTTTCATCTTCAATGCCAGTCATCCCTACATTAATTCGAGTGTTTGTGTTTTCTTTATCTGGAAGTTGATATCATATTATTACATATAGTGGATGTGATGAACGAAAGTGTAGCGTTTTGATCTATATAGTTTTGACACCCCTCGTCAAGATATTCAAAAGTATCTAAGAGAATATCTGATTTTCATCAACTGCATGGAGTTGAATATTACATGTAGTTTTTAGATATTTGAAATTCATCCTTAATCAGATATTTCAAGAGGGAGCGCGCTACATTAACTTTTGGCAATTAGGTAGTAGTCACACGAAGGCAAATATTCTGAAAATTATGCATAAGGATTGAGGAAGGTATTCAATTAAAAAATTATTACATTTTCATTACCATTTCAAGTTTGGTAAGTAAACTCCCAAGTTCTAAATTATGTAGATGAAAAAACGTATTTGGTAGTTGGTCATCAAACCTAGGAGTTTGGAAGCATTGAGGATCGAACCTGGAACATGGAAGACTTACGACTTGACTTGGTTAGCATCCCGTGACAAATCCGACCTCGCGGCTGCTTCTACTTATGGCTAGTAATGAGGCTAGAGAAAGTTTTAGTCGGAGAGAGATTCTTTCTCTTATTTTGAACTATTATTGTGAATTAGGGTGAGAGAAAGAAATGGATTTATGCTAGAACTGAAGCCAAGCCAAAGGCTTTTATTTCCTGTAAGGATGTCCTATGCCCCGCATCATCCTCATCTCTACTGTCTGCCAGGACAACTATCACCACCACCCAGAACCGAACAGCGACAATCAGAATTGCTAGGTAGTTGTCTTTAGCTCCTGCCTTCATAGCTTTTTCCACCTCCCAATTTCCAGCTAATCTCAACTTTGTCACCGAACTTTTCTTTTGTTACACATGGAATTAGAGTCGGTAGTACATATATACTTAACAAGGGAGCTGTCAGAAGTTGAATACTTGCATAGAAAGGGCTTATAGGCTATATATATGTGTGTAGGGAAGGCCGTAGACAATTCCGGTTGAGATTGAGACTCAACCCATTCTATTAAAAATATAATGGATGTAACCAAGCATGAATTGCAAGTTAGAAAGAATCAGTTTTCTGCCAGTGGCTCAGATTTTTCTTTAGGAAACGAAATATCACCCCTACTCTTAAGCTTGACTAGCTTTTGTTGAACCTAGGAAAAGTGAAACCAGTACCACCACCACGGCCTTTAGATTTCCCACGGAGTGATTTCTTCTCCCGCAATCAGACTTAGTAAAAGAAAGCCCTTGGAGAAAGTAAATGGCGTTAGAAATAATGTCTACTCTTTTGTCTTTTTTGTCACAAGGAACGGTTAAAATCTCTATCTTTTCGAATGTCTTAAAGTCAAGTCGGAGTTTTATCTTGATTCTGTACTCTCTCAAGTATACAATTTCAAATTGAAGTCCCATAGAGTACACATAAATTCCAAGGCTTTTACTGTATACGAAAGTGAAAGTGTGCATGCATAAGTAGTAACGGGGATTCGTGAAACGACATTACAAAGAGACAAAAAGGGTTCCAAGAAAAGATAAATGGGACATATCCCGATAATCGAACTCAAATTCGAATTAGATACAACCTCGGATGAACTTACACCTGGAATGCCTGTGGTAGATGTATCTGGTGCCTTCGAATTCGTTTTCTTAGCTGGCGGGTGACGGAAAAATCAACAAGCCAAGGAAAGAATTTCACCACCTCTTTTCCAAAGAAATGAGATGTGTGAACAAATTCGTAGGAAGGAACGTGTACTAAAATAATTTGCAGCATTATCGCCCTGTTAGCTTGAAGATGTGTATTATTGAACCCATGGAAGGTGACTTGCTTTTGACGCAAAAAGATAGGGCGGAGCAACGAGTGTACAAGGGCACTTCTTTAGGTATTTTTTAATAAACAGTTTGTTGACATTTAAAAATTGTTTTGAAAATTTGGAGCATGTTTGAAAATTATCGAAGCTGATTAGA